>CM046860.1:9511676-9788034 GCA_025617745.1 Heliocidaris erythrogramma | reverse complement strand
ATATGCCATTGACCATGATCTTATTAGGTTTACAGTATGTGTGATATCTGGCAATGGTGGAAGCATAATTTTGACTGTGCACAGTCTAGAGTCCATCTTCATCGATGGCTGCCTCGGACCATTTATCACGTTTCCAGATAGCAATATTGCTGCCAGTACAGTTGTAAATCATTTACAATTCTATTTCTACAAAGACTTGTAGACCGAGCTGCAAGCCTCAAAAAGTGCTTTAGTTTTTCATTTCCGTGACCACAATCTGGCAACTACCTGATTTTTTGCAGAATTATGGGGAAAAATATGAGTAATAACTACACAAACTCGTCAAGCCCGAAAGCTGCACATTAATTAGTAATTAGTCTTTTAATTAATCACAAATATGTTTGGCGCCCTCTTGAGACCATGTATGAATATTGTAACAGCATGTAGTGTTTCCAGGTGTTATTCTTCTCTTTAATTGTATATAGTACGACGTATTTTGTGATCAGAATGATGATCAATTTCATCTTATTGAAAGCGAAATAAATCCGAACTTGATTTTACATCCTATTCGAGGGGTTTAAGCCTTTTTTGTGAGAATTCATTGCTCCTTTTATTGGATGAAAATACTGATAATCAATATCATAATCAGCTTTATTTTTTTTTTATCAATTTCTACTATCACTGCTATAATTATAAATAGAAATAAAATGATCATAATTATTATTCTCATTAACATTATTATCACTATTATTTATTGAGGCATTTTGTTTGTGGAAATAATGGCTGCTATTTCAAATACAAAGAATGATGATGCTTACAATAATATTAGAAATTAATCATAAATATTACCATTATTCTTATTTCTATTGATATTGCTATTAGTATTATTATTGGCACCATCATCACTGTTCGTATTATAAGTAGAAAAATAATGTAGTAGCCGTAATTTCCACTTGAAAGGAATGTCCAAGATTGTATGTTTAACTCCTTTCCTTACGCTCTCCTGCCAAATCTTTTCATTTCCTAATATGACTCAAGTCTACTTTGCCATTTCTTGCCATTTCAATATTCCTACCCCTCTCTCATTCTCACCTCACATTCTTTCCCGTCTGTCTCTTCCGTTTCCCCACCCCTCTTTCCTTCTCTCTCTCTCCATCCCCCCTCTCTCTCTCCCCATCCCCCTCTCCCTCCCCATCCCCTTTTCTCTCTCCCTCCCCATCCCCCTCTCTCTCCCTCCCCATCCCCCTATCTCTCCCTCCCCATCCCCCCTCTCCTCTCTCCCCATCCCCCCTCTCCTCTCTCCCTCCCCATCCCCCTCTCTCTCCCTCCCCATCCCCCCTCTCTCTCTCCCCATCCCCCCTCTCTCTCCCTCCCCATCCCCTCTCTCTCTCTCCCCATCCAGTCTCTCTCTCCCCCATCCACTCTCTCTCTCTCCCTCCCCATCCCCTCTCCCCCCCCTCCCCATTCCCCCTCTCTCTCCCTCCCCATCCCTCTCTCCCTCCTCCCCATCCCCCTCTCTCCCCCATCCCTCTCTCTCTCTGTCTATCCCCTTCTACATACTCTCAATATCTTTCCAATCGCTATTTCCTCCTTTCTTTACCCCTGCTCTTATTTCCATCTGCTGTCGTTCTCGTATCTCTATAGATCATACACAGGTAATGTTTACTTTATACAAGTAAACAGCAATGATGAATTCAAATAGACTAAATAATTTGTTGGATCATGATATATCCAAAATAAATAAGCTCAATACAAATAATCATGTTTTGTATATTCATGCCTTTCTTTAACATAAATGTACGAAGTACAAATATTATCAACATGTTTGTAAATACACTGAATTAGATACGGTTGATATTGAGAAAAAATAGCAAATTCAAAGATGAGATTGGACGATAAAGTTATCTGCTATACACTATACACTAAACAAAACATAATGGCACTTCTGCAAGTGTAGAAAGGACAAATGACATTTTCTTCATCATGTCAATTAATTGTGAAAATGGCAAAACAAGAAAGAAATTTTTAATTTGTAAACAAATCTTTCGGCATATTACTCCCAGTGTTAAAGGTTGTATGCTCGATCTGTAATGAAACACACAAGTCAGAAAAAATTGGAACCAGCGGGATTCGAACCTGTCATCTACTGCTTGCCGGGCAGCGACTTAACCACCAGGCTATCCTGGTTCACGGCAAGTCACGACAAACTAGAATCAAATACCCATGATCCTCAACCGCAGATTGTGGACGTTTTAATGCCGCGAGAGGGCACTGTGATCGTTACCTGATCATGCCGTTGCCCTTCGAGGCGCAAACCTCGGATAGACTGGTCACTGCACAAACATGTACACTTCACCTGAGCTCGAGCTCTCGTGCGAGAATTTCTGACTTGTGGTTTTCATTACAGATCGAGCATACGATCTTTAACACTGGGAGCAATACGCCGAAAGATTTGTTTACAAATTAAAAATTCCTCCCCAGTCAAGCTTCTTCGTTTACTAAGAAAGAAATTCTAATGAATCTCTTGGGGTAAATGATATTTACAATTCTCTCTATTTCATGCTGACTGTTCAACAACCGAGATTTTTTTCTTACATCGTTCTTTGTGGTCTACACATTTTAATCAGAAATGAATAATCATATGATTTATGTTAGATCATATATTGAAGGCTTGTCTACTCTTCACATAATAATTTTACAATATTTGTTCAAAAGAATGTTTGTACTATTGACAACATCTGCTTCCTCTTCATTAGACAGATTTTATCAAGTACCTGTATTACCTTATTAAATGCCTTCGCAGCATAGCTACTAACAGTCGGTGATGCATTTCTTTATATGCTTACAAAATACAAATACAAGTTATTTTATTGATCTAAATAGTTTGGCTTCAAAGGCACTGAAACAAAACTACTCATCAAGACTTTCGGCAGAATGTCCTGCCCAGTGTCTTCCAATGTTAATTATACAGAACTTGGAAAATAATGAAAATGCTACATCTTTGTGTCTTGTTACATTTGGATGCTTTATTTTATCTGTTGGGGCTTGGTAGGAGCTTCCACACTTTGACCCAGAATTTATTCAGATGCCCTGAATGGAGGAGAGCGCGTCTAAACTTGTACCCAGACATTTGATATTCAATACATGTAAATACTAACTTAATTTATTCAAAATCAATGAAAGAACAACTAGATGAATCCTCGACCGCGCGTGGTCGGAATGTATGACTCCACAATCGCGTGATCAGAAACATAGAACATACATGAGTTAAAATTCAAGCATTGCCCAAAATTTGAGTGGCCTCTCCTGTTTGCAGACATGAGCCAAGTATGATATTGGTCAGTCATGAATAAAATAACCTCTGTGAACTTTGACCCCTGACAACATGACCTTGGAATCTAATCAGATCCCTCACATACATGTACATTTATCCACACACGACCTATGTATAAAGTTGATTTGCAAAGCATACAATGACCTCTGTGACCTTTGACCTCATGAGCACAAATTCCAATCAGATCATTGTCCCTCCTATATTCATCTATAACTCAGCAAATTAGTGCGCGTGGCATACTGTCATGCGATCGCACACATACACACACATACATGCTGGACGAAGGATGAAGGTAGGAAGTTACAAGATATTTACACTTCCTTCTGTGTTGCTTTTGAAAATTGGCACAATAAAGGGTTATATTAAATCATTTTTAATTGCCCAAATGGTAAAATTATTGTACAAATACCAAAGAACATATTTCTTTACCAAATTAGCGCCACCACGACAAAAAAGGAACATGCGAAAAGAAGCTTTGTGTTTCCTGGGCCGCCTCGATAAGGTAGTGTAAACACACAAAACTACAGGGCCGACCTGAGGCCAGCCCGCCAGTGTAAACAGGGTCTTAGACAATGTGGAAAATCAGTTGTATGATATCAAGGTACCGACAAGTAACATTCCCCATTAACAAGAGCCCCAGGGGGCACGGCGCTCACATAACCGAGCTCAATCAATTCTCATCTGTCACAAGTTGCTTGAGGAACTGATATTTGAACTTGGAGAATCTGGTTGTGATGTTTGAAACAAGCCAGGTCTTCCCCCTTTTGAATACTTTACCCTTAAGCACGATTCCTACAATTTTCAATGAGTACTAGAGTTTGAGTTATAAAGAGAAATGCTAAATTTTTACAACGTTTATTGGCCTATGGCATTGTACATTTGTACGACCATGGTCATCTGACATTAATATATTGCATTTGGGTAACCTTCCAACCAGTGTCACCAGTTAATACTAGTAGTTCATTGATCCTTCACCTTTACATTGTTCATCTAAGTTTATTCTTCCTATCAAACACTCACCAATAAATACATGTACAGTGTTCTAGTTGATGTATGTACATTCGGGAGGCTAAGATTGCACTTTCACTAGTCGACGTGAACGTACGACTTCATGTTTAATCCAACTGGGCTTTTGACCGATCGCTGCAAAATTTTGCCTGAACATAGAGCCAGATATGGTTAAATATTAGCAAAAATATTGATTGATGCTATATTTAATTAAGCAAATTTATGCATCAAAACATTTTTGCCTGCAACTCCATAAAAAAGGCTAGAGGATTTCTATTTGTTTGTGTGTCGGTATTCCTCAACACGCATTAAATAATCTTGACAAAAAAAAGCACAATCAAATTAATTTTTTTGCTTGGTTAATTTCTTATGTATTTTTATTCTTTTTTTCACCAAAATTTTTCAAGTTTATTTACTTTAGATTTAATTGAAATAGTCTGATTTATATCAATTTAACAAAGAACAATAATTTTCATTGGATTTGCACACAAATTTGAGCTATTTTGCAACAGACATTCATGTACAAAATATCAGGTAACTTCAGAACGGTATACCCGGACATCGCAAATATGAACAAACTAGATGAATCCTCGACCGCGTGCGGTCGGAATGTATGCCTCTGCCATCGCGCGATCAGAAACATAGTACACATCTAACTGGAAAATAATCAAAGAATGACTTCTTCTGTATTATTAGTATTTTTTACAAGTTTTTTAACCATGTGACCTTTGACCCCATGAACCCCAAATCTAATCAGTTCATCCTTACATGTTTATAGATACTCGAGCCAAGCTAGGTAAAAATCCGTTCATTACTTCTGAAGCTATCGCGGTAACAAGCTATTTTGGGCGATTTTTTAACAAGTTTTTTGGCCCTGTGACCTTTGACCCCATGAACCCAAAATCTAATCAGTTCATCCTTACATGTATATACATACTTGAGCCAGGTTGATAAAAATCCATTCAATTCACATCCACGTCTACTGAAATCTTAAACTCCCTATCAATGTAGGTAATTTGTCAGTTATTGGATCTTGACCCTAGTACATATGGTATGAATTTGGTGATCTCAAAATTCCAGACGTTATCTGTACAACATACAACGCACAGAGCTGTTCATGGGGAGTTCATTTACCTTGGACTTTTAACCTTGATCAAAAATTTCAAACTTGACCTGAACAATCATGAGATGTACCACTGATTTGCAAATCCTAACCGATAGCTATGATACATTGCATGTACAACATACTACAGTGCTTATGGAAAGTTAAAGTTAATACGGTATTTTCCACCATTTGTGTCTTGCGGTACACAATCTACAAATTATTAATAAAGGAAAGGGTCCGTGTGTATAATGACATTCCCAAGGGTCACTTCCATCCAGGGGTTCTACTAACTCCCTCAACTGTTCAAGTTGGTTTTCGGTGACAGGACATTGAATTGGGGGCACTTCCACTAGATTGTCGAGATCCAAGCCTTCCGGAGGAGCCAGCGCTTGATGTGCAGGCTCTGAAAATATATCCTGAATGGCTGTAAGATTTCCGCCTTGCAGCCGCAGTACATGCTGCACAAACAATTGTAGTGGTGACCTGCTTCCCTCCGTCCGCAGACCATGGTTATTCCACTGACCCATGAATAACCTTAGGTCTTCATTGATCCTAGGTAGGTAGACATAATGTAGTGCCCAAATATGTACAGCATTATCTACATTCAAATTTCCTTCTGCTTCTAGAAAAGAAAACAAATCATAGTACATATTTGTGACACCACACCATAAGTCTACCCAGGATCTCTCAATCCGCTGGTTATGTGTACTTGTACCCCTTAGGGCACTTCCTCGCCCACCTCCTCTCACAACTTCCATTAGCATGCACACATCATTGTTTTCGCCTCCTAAGTCACACCTGACTCTTGATGGAATCCCATAAGTGGCTGCAGCCTCGGTGAACGACGTAAGAACGGTTTGTGACCGATTATTATCCGCAGCATGTAAGAATACAAACAGTCGGCTGAAACCATCTATGCCTCCGTGGATTACTATTTTCCATCTGAAATAAATAAAAATAAAAAATAAATGGAATTACAGCAAAAGTATAGATTAATACACAATTACATGGCATGTACAGGTGAAAAAGACTCGATTGGTATGCTATTTTAGTGTACATGTGTTGCCACGAATTAGACATTTTGATCTACCCAAAAATGCGAAATGAAATACAACTTTTGTAATTTAGAACAAAACAAAAACAAGAGCCCCAGGGGGCACGACGCTCACCTGATGTGGATCAATTCACATCTGGTGCATGTTCTCTCTAGCACCACCAGGAGATATGTTAGAAATTGAAACAACTAGGAGGATGTACATGAGATGATATTAGAAATTAACATAATTCCTCCCGGCGCCCCCCACCCATGGTCTACTTTGGATCCCCTACCCCTAAGGATGATTCCTACCAAGTTTGGTTGAATTCTGATCATGTGTTTTGGAGAAGATCAGAATGTACATTTTGCCTAGCAGCGCCCCCCCCCTCCAGTATATTATCCCACAGGGCCCCTATAGGGCCACTCAGAGAAATTTCATGAACACTCATTCTTTCTTCATCTATAGAGGTATCTCCATACACAATACCAAGTCTGAGCTATGCCTGGTTCTGGAGAAGAAGATGTTTGAAATTTACATAGCTTTTACATTTGGGGGCCCTCCCCCTGGGGGCCACATGTACCATTTGGGTACCCCCTACCCCTATGGATGATTCCTACCAAGTTTGGTTGAATTCCGATCATGTGTTTTGGAGAAGAAGATCAGAATGTACATTTTGCCTGGCAGCGCCCCCCCCCCTCCAGTATGTTACCCCCACAGGGCCCCTATAGGGCCACTCAGAGAAATTTCATGAGCAACATTCATTCTTCATCTATAGAGGTATTTCCATACACAATACCAAGTCATGTACACATGTACCATTTTAGCAACTTTGGGTCCCCTACCCCTAAGGATGATTAGTACCAAGTTTGGTTGAATTCCGATCATGTGTTTTGGAGAAGATCAGAATGTACATTTTGCCTGGCAGCGCCCCCCCCCCCCCCTCCAGTATGTTACCCCCACAGGGCCCCTATAGGGCCACTCAGAGAAATTTCATGAACAACATTCATTCTTCATCTATAGAGGTATCTCCATACACAATACCAAGTCTGAGCTTTGCCTGGTTCTGGAGAAGAAGATGTTTGAAATTTATAGTTTTAATTTTTCTTTTCCCCCTGGGCCCCCTGGGCCCCCCCGGGGGCCACATGTACCATTTTAGCAAATTTGGGTCCCTACCCCCCTAAGGATGATTCCTACCAAGTTTGGTTGAATTCCGAACATGCGTTTTGGAGAAGAAGATCAGAATGTACATTTTGCCTGGCAGCGCCCCCCCCCCCTCCAGTATGTTACCCCCACAGGGCCCTATAGGGCCACTCAGAGAAATTTCATGAACAACATTCATTCTTCATCTATAGAGGTATCTCCATACACAATACCAAGTCTGAGCTATGCCTGGTTCTGAGAGAAGATGATGATGTTTGAAATATTACATAGCTTAAATTGGGTCCCCTGGGCGCCGGGCCACACGTACCATTTTAGCAACTTTGGGTCCCCTACCCCTAAGGATGATTAGTACCAAGTTTGGTTGAATTCCGATCATGGGTTTTGGAGAAGAAGATGAAAATGTAAAAAGTTAACGGACGATGCACGACGGACGACGCACGACGCACGACGGACGACGGACAAATTTCCATCGCAATAGCTCACTCGAGCCTTAGGCTCAGGTGAGCTAAAAATAGAAAAGATTGAAATGTAGCAATTGGAAAAGGCCTTTCTTAAATTAGAACATATACAAAGACATCCAAAGATTTTTGAGCAGACCTGAAAATCATGTACCTGGTTATGTGACTTTATAAAATTAAAGTTAGAACAAATGCAGCTCCATGGGGCTCAACGCTCACCTAAGCTTGAAGGTGAATTCGACCACCCCAGGTAGGAGCAAAAACGGTGCAGTCATCATGGTAAATATGCACTGACAATCCCACTGATAAATCAACAATACTCTACCACTACATGTTGACGAAATGAGTGTTTGAGATTTCTTTCTATTTCACCTGGTTATATATTATTAAATTGTACTTTGTAGTCAGCTACTGTTCCTTTTTTAACTTCAACCCTCTCAAATACCTTATTAGCTTGTGGTTGCCATCTATGTGCCATAAAGAATTTGGGCCTGCTACTCTGTAGCTCCTGCGCTGTAGATTTGGCCTCATCGCTCTCTCAGCAGCTCCTTGAGGGTCTATTCTGAGCATGCTGTCCCTGACACGTTGCCGCTGAATCTTGTGCCCTATGCTGAACAGTCTCGCCCTGACAGCATTTGGTCCTATTCTTGTGTTTCCATGGACGATGTGAGAGGTCATCTCATCCAACTGCATATCCGACATGTCTGAGAAAGATGCTATTTTCAATTCAAATTCTCTACAAGGATGACGGGAGAGAAAAAAAGAGGGGGGAGGAAGAGTAGGAAAATACATTTTTATGAAGCATGGCATACTGTAAACCATGCACATTGTGTGTATATGTAAAAAAGAAATTGTTCAATTTTTGTATTTTTTAATGCTTTTCAAATGGCTTTTGTTCCCACAGAAAGGTCCTCTGCAACCTGGCATTACATTTGGCATCATTCAAGGTGCCATGAAAACAAATACATACACTACCAAGTGTAATTTAATAATTTTCCATTAGGACATTTGAAAACTAGAGTAATTTGACCACAGGCAGTCAAAATGTATGCCTCTGCCTTGCTGCCTTTTAGATCAAGTTCATTCATTACCAATTGTTTTAAGGTACATACTATTACCAACACGTTGTACACCGTTTCAATGAACATACATGCAATATCTTTGACCCCACATCAAAATGGAAGTTTCACCTACATGCAAGATGAGAGTAAATGTAATGTACCTGTGGATCCCAACTCTCACTGTCTATAACATATTCCAAAGACAAAATTCATTGTCGTATTGTTATACCACTCACTGACCCATAATGCCTTATTACAAAATGTTACTTTAAATACAACCCAACAAAAAATCTGAGTGATTCGCTATGATCGGATCACTCCTTGTTATTGTTAAAATCTTTATTAATTTATTCTTTCTTATTTCTTAACACTTCTGTTGCCATGATATCTCAAGAATGGCATGGGTTATTATCATGAAACTTTCCATAAAGATGTAGCATGATTGTGGCATCGTAATAAATATAATTTCATCCTGATTACTCGTGCATAAATCATGTAGACGCCATTTTGTGAAAATATTGAATATCAAATAACTCTCAAATGGAAAGTAATTTTCAAACCAAATTTTGTATGGTAATATTTCATGTCATACTGTATTTGCATAACAAAGGACGGGTGCGTGTGAGCATGTGCGCGTGCGTACGCGCCCATGCGTTTTTTCTCCAAATGACCTAATTTTATGTGCGCTACAAGTTTCAGGACATATTGCAATATGATGACGTCATGAGAAGGGTGTATCAAAAATGCCGCATGAATTCATATCTACACTTCATGCTCTTTCAGAATATCCATTAAACATTGGAGGTTGCCGGGCATCCTGAAGAATTATATTCAATTTCAAAATACCATGCTTTTCAAAGACGCGTGTGTGGATTTTGAACTTCGGCGCGCTCGTACGTTCTAATGAAAAGTCGTGACTGGTTCAAAATGCTTTTGTATTCTATTGTGAAGTGAAAGGAATCCATACCATATGAAAACTCATCATACATAAAAATGATGATTTTAATGATCAATGCTGCGAAGCTGAAACTTTACACACAGATAGAATACTATGAGATGAATATTTCATAATAAAATTGAATTCTGAACAATGCTTCCTTCATTATGTAAATAATGATAAACGGTAAAATGGTTAATGCAAGTTATCTTTTTAAGTAAAATGGTAGCGGAGTTGTAACTTAGCACACTGAAAAATAATGATGAGCTGAGCATTTCATAAAATAACTCCAAATTGCGGAAATGCTTCCTTCATTATACAAATTATGGTCAAAGGTCAATAGGCTTATTGTATAATTGAAAGCTCAAACGATAACTTACCTGTTTGTAGTTGAGCATAATTTTATGAGGGAGTGGAGGGAAGAGAATAATTGAGATCCCGCCTCGCGCATGCGCACTCATACTTCGGAGCATCAAAATGTGGTCGCTGACAAAGAAAGGTCAAATAACTTGCCTGAATTCGACCTCATCCATAATTGTCCTAACATAACACTTTATTAGTTATTGGGAGGGTAGCGGAGGGCAATTATTCTCTTCCCTCCACTCCTTCATAAAATTATGCTCAAACTTCAAACAGGTAAGTTATCGTTTGAGCTTTCAATTTTATTTGGTGAGTTTCATGAAGAGACTAATTGAGATTTTAAAGCTCAGCGAACACATTTTGAGTAGCACTGTCTGCAAAGAGACATGTATGTGCAGAATGCAGTCACATTATTGACCTGTTCAAAGTTTACATTTTTGCTGCTGCTTTGGGTAGATCACAACCAAAATTTGCATGAAAATAAGCCATTGTCAATTTAAGATTTACGTGCTCCAATATCATTCAAAAGCTTTGTTCTGGTCATAATGTGAATCCAGTAAGTGTAAAGTCTCTATTTGGTAAGTCACTTACTGTCAGAAATATAATTTCCCATCTTTAAATAAATCTAAAGAAAAGTGTTATAAAATGCCAGTGTTCCATAAATTCTTTTGACGAGTATATCTTGTTAGGTACGAGAACACACATAACTTTTGTGCTGTTTTTGCGGCATCAATCTAATTTTGTTTCACATACATGTATTAAGTATTGCATTTACTTCGTCTATAAGATGTATAAAGTCAGTATCAAGTTTTCATTCATCATGGCATCGATGACTAATTGTGTTATTTTAAATTTGTCCTTGCCTAATGATTTACATTTGGTCCAAGTTTTGTTTATTTTTTTAATCATCTTGATTGCAAATATTAATGAAACCGAAAAGGCAAGTTGCATTTGAAGTAAAGCTGAGCATCAATCATTAGGAAAAAAAGGAAAAACAGTGCAGGTTTAAATGAAAATTGGATGAAGAATATGAGTTAGAAATCTTTGGAATTTGTGATTCTGCACTATGGGCACCTTTGGTCATTTATGGTAAATGATCACTTCTAGGAACATACACCCCATTTCTAGGAGAAACATTCAGATGCGACTAGACCAACAAAGAGCCCTAAAAATCTCTTCAAAATCACCTGGATTTTTTTCTTTTTCCAAAATGACTTGATAAATAGCCGTTTTAACTGTGTCCTGGCACAAATTTCAAGTTCAAAATGTTTATGATTTATTTTAAATATTTTTATTTAACTTTCTTGAGAAGGCTGCCCTCTATCATTAGCAGTGAGTTTTGCAGCATTTCTGATGCACAAGGGAGGTAAATAACAAATTGTTTAAAATAATTAATTTTCATTTTCAACAAAAAATACTTCAACAGAATATATTTTGAAAGGCTATCTATCAAGTCATTTAAAAAAAAGCAAAAATCTAGGTGATTTTGAAGAGATGTTTTAGAGCTCTTTGTTGGCTAGTCCCATGTGAATGTTTCACCCAGAAATGTAGTGTATGTTCCCAGAAGTGGTAAATGGTATTTGTTGCATTATAACACAAATTACATCCCTGGATACAAGATGTCATGTATATATATATATATGCATTATATGTTCCTGTTTTGAGATCTGGCAAAAAGTGGAAATTCTTATTTCATATGTATGTAAAGTGCCCATTAGGAGTTTGTGCACAATGACCGCATAGTCACATGAATGGTGATGCCCATAATGCAGAATGGCAAGTTTTGAAGATTCGTTATTTCCCTGGTTAGTTTTTCCTTATGATGTTCAGCTTTACGCCTAAGGCAGCTCGCAATAATTTGTGGTAGCATGCATAGCTAGCACCTTTTCAAAAGTAGCAATTTTGACACTCATAATGAGCCCAGGCATTAATCTTATCTCATTGACGACTTGGCAAGCACTGACCCGTATGTATTGAGTGCACTTGCAATGTATACTTCTACTTTTTAATAATAATAGGGCCATCAGGAAGCCCTAAATAGGGCATAGCACTGGTCTACAAGGAGAACGTAAATTTAATAATATATACACATGTCTTTAAATCATCCGCATGAAAATTGAAGGCATGCATAAAGTGTAGATAGTCAGATCTAATCACCAAACTTCATAGAAATTCACTCTCCCAAACCATCGAAAGCCTGCCATCAAATAAAACATAAAACAAACAAAACTAAAGAATGTGCGACGACGAACAGGAAGAACATGAAAATGGACGGGATGACTATGATCTAATATCTCACCTGAAATATGTTGAAAAACGTTTGCAATGTTGACATTGTTGACAAAAAATAGGGGGGAAACACACCACAAGCAGCCTAACCACACTGAGAATGAACCATTTCCATTCTATCCACAGCAGTCAGCAGCTAGCTAGCTCAGTACCATACCGCAGATTTTCGGGCAAGCCGATTTTTGTCTATGTCGACGCAATTTCCTCAATACGTGTAAAACGTGGCAATTTGACATGTCCATCGTAAAATTAGACAATGATGACGTTGTCAAACTCAAAGACTAAGGTAACATTACTAATGGAGAATGAGCTCAGCTACAACATATCAAAAGGTGGATGCATATACACCAATATTTACAGAGTGATGGCTAAATTCGCATTAAAAATATGACTTAATTTTTGAAAAAATGAAATTTGGCGTTCCGGCGCTATTTTGATGTCATGTTTACGAGGATGATAATGACACATTAAATCACATCTGATTCATACCCTACCAGATGACAAAAAAAAATTGAGGGTTCATGGATTAATTTAAGAGCTACATTTAATTTTGTATAGGTATGTTTTTGCCCATATATGGCCTATGGCGAGGGATCGTGCGCGCGTGCTGCACACTTTGACGTACGATAATTTCCTTATTAATGGTTGTAGAAAAATGAACTACTCATTTCATTTCATGAGTACAGTACACATTGCACGAAAATGACGAATTCGGGCCGCGTCATGGTGAAATTCGGGAAAACGTGCGCGCAAAATGTTGAAATACTCAAAATGACCCGAAACCTATGGAAACTTGATCCTAAGCGATTTGGAGCATTTTCAAATTTTGACGCGCACATAATCACGTTATGTTTAATGATGGCATCGATGGCTAGGTCATGACCTAAAATATATGTGATGCAATATGAAAGATTTTTAATGATTATTTTGGAATATATGCTTGATCTTGTAAATTTACAAAATGGCGTCTGGATGACATCATGATGGTCTGATGACGTACAAAAGCTTAAACTGTCATGTCCATGATGGACCTCATCAATGGCACGAAACTCAATTATACTGAGTGAGCAGAATTTGAGATTTAGGTGAACAAGGATTTTATAAAAATAAATAAATAAAGAATAAATAAATAAAGAATAAATAACAAATAAAGAAACAAATTCGGACAACATTAATAGGTGCTCTGTCATAAATGACAGACCACCTAAAACAAAGGAGAGAAACATAAGATTTGCGATGTTATTATTGATAAGGTACACGCTCACTGCACTGTGTGCATGTCCACAAATATTGCAAGTTGCCCTTGCAGAGGGCTAAGTAATACAAAAGCAACTTGGATTTTGATTTCATTCTATAAAGTCCTAAACTTGTACATACTTGACTCGTCGATTAATAGTTCTCTTTGATACTTGAAGAATCTCTGCCATCTGTGGGATGGTGAAACCACAATCAATGAAGAATTGCAGCTGCTCTCTAGATATGACGAATTTTGGTGCACCACGGTATCCTGAAGCTCGAGGGGCACGATAAGAGGTGCCACCTACAAGGAGAGCAATTTACAGAGATATGATCATCTCAAAGAATGATGAGACATGCCAAATTTGCTTTAAATCTAGGAAGTATTTTAAGCAGAAGAGAACACTCAACCCCACACCTGCCAACCACACTGAACATTTTAACCCTACCTCCCCCCCCCTTTCCTTTCAGATGCACCAGGGCCCCATTGGGTCGGCATGTGTATAATTTGTATAGCTTACCCATAATGATAATTCCTACCAAGTTTGGTTAAATTCCATCTTCGCTCAGCTGTTTGAAGGAGATAAAATGACTATTTTACCCTTAACTTAAGGCACACCCAACCTAACATTTCCCACTAGGGCCCAAGGGGGCACCACTGAAGTTGCTATGAATAATTCCAATATGACGGGCTTGTGTGCCTTATTAAAGCACCTACTAAGTGGATTTGGCGCCTTATCAAAAAAATTTTAAAAATCACAATTATTAGTATTCTTATAATTACATAATTATGATGGTGTCTACACAGTACACACAAAATAACTTGACTGTTGTACTTCTGGATATAAAGATTTTTAATTTTTTTTTATAGTTTTGCCCCTTGGGGGACTTTGCCTGGGTCCTCCTCGGGACGTCTACAATTTACACATAATGAGAGTTCGGGTAGGGGACATGTATTCCCTCTGACAAAGACACACAAACAAAGCATATACATGCTACAAGCATATATACAAACATGCTTATGTACATAGTTGTAATCTATGATCTATTTTCATTTTCCAAGGAAGCCTATTGGGGGCCAAAATTAATTTGACCCTTGTACCCTCATATGGTCCACAAGGTTGGCAGTGCTGTTTGTGACCATATGGACACCATCCTATATGGGCATCTATGAATTGTGGACTGTTGATTCCCTTTTAAATACTGCATTTGTATCCTCACCTGGCTGGTCTCCACTCTCTGTGGCACACTGTACTGCTGCCACTGTTTCTTCAGCACCTTTGACAAGGTCCTGAGCCATTTCCACACTTATCAGATTTCCTGCAGAGCGTTGAATAGCTCTCTTCATGTGTTGAAGTCTAGAAGGTCATAATCAAGAAAAGATGAACATAATCAGAACTAACATTTTGTATCTGTGTGGCATCTGAACAATTTTTTTTGTCACTTCCAATAATTCTCTCTACATGAAATACAGTGAAATGCATGGGAATAAAATGTTATGATGCTGCAAAAAGTCCAGGGCAGAGAAGTCCCGTTTTGTAACCAATAACTTCCAACCAACAGCAAGCGTTACTGACATGTCAAACAGCCTCAAATGGGATGATCTCGCAGTTTGTCGCACCAGACTTCATCTCGTCAATATCTAAAAAAAAAAAAAAAAAAAAAAAAAAAAAAGGAATCTTACCCCGTCTAACATTCAGTTGCAGTCAACATTCACCAGAAACACCAGGCACTCCAGGGGCCCCTACATGAACAAACAACCACCCTTTTCTAAGCAATGCTATCAGTACTCACCGTATCCTAGGACTATTAGAGAATGAAATTTACTCCCACCAGCAGAGACACGGTCAGTTGCCGACATTAAGAAATTTAAGTCCAGCTTAGAATCTGTTGATCTTTGGTCACTAGTTAGTAAGGCTCACTTTAAAATTTAATTGAGCTACATGTATGGTAATTCCACACCGACCTGTGCGTGATAACCCAGTGGATGTTTGAACAGTATTAGGAAGCAGAAGCAGAATTGTCTGACGAGGTGAATGAAAGCGTTGAATACCACAAGTGAAGAAAGTAGATAGATTCTACATTTCAGGTGCTTTACTATTTATGGTAAGCAATAATCTGTATTTGGCTGCCAAAATTTCAATACAGGGATTACCAGGAATAACGGTATCTGAAGAGGTAGCATTAATAAATAGAGGTAGTGTCACCTTTTAGTGACGTTTTGGCAGTATCTGAGGATCCAGAAAGCTAGGCTTTATTTATAGTACATAAATCAAAAGAGAAAAATGCACTTAAAATTTTGAGCCTACATTCAGTGTCCCATTAGTTGATATCTGTGTATGGAAGTGACTTGTCCAAAATGATTCCAAGAATTTTTCCAGTTCCAGTTTAAATGGCAAGTTCTAATAAAAACCGCAGCAAAATATAATATTGATTAGATCCATCTTACTTTTCAAAGAAAATTATATTTTAAAACCATCCTCTTCTCCGTTTATTTTTCAGGTGGAAAAATGTACACTATTCGCCTTATTCACTGGGCTTTATTCAACATATGCTGCAATTATATTGGCAAACCCGTACAATAGGGGCCATATCGTACGTGCATACGCGCGCACGCTCATTTATATTATACACGAACGTGCCACAATAGGTGCTGTATTTTATCCAAGACCAAGCTAATATAAGGCTAAACAATTGATCAAATTAACAAGAGTCAGGTCCAACAGTTACATAAACATTTTCACATACCAATTCCTCTTAATTCCTGATGAAAAGATGTCAAAAATGTCCATTTAAAGCAAGAAATATCGGCAAAGTCACCAGTTTCCTGCATTCACTCCAGGAGTCCAGCTGTGGCACGTTCTTGTATAACTGAGCGCGCGCGCGTATGCACGTGTACGGGTTTGCCATTATATTAACAAAATGAACCCTAGGCTTATTTGGTAGATAATTACTTACTCTTTAACATGAATGCCAAAATGCGAGATATTGTTGAAATTTTAAAAATCATGTGGCATTGCTAACACCATATTCACGCTATTTTTATGATGCGCATGCGCGACAGGAAGTGCCGTAAAACCACATCACCATTAGGATCATATACATGCGTGTATACTGCATATTGGGGATACAGATGTAATTTTGTTTGAAATGGAGGTTTTTGTGGGCAAACTGATACTTAGGTATCAGTCTATACACCTCAAATTACAAGTTCGTTAAGACACAAAATGTAGAAAGTTATAAAAACTCACATTTACAGGCTTGTTTTCCGTAGTTGTAACCTGCACCTCCATATGGGATGACCACTGCTCTCAATATGTTGCGCACTAGTGAGGCCGCTCTACATGGTTACGCACCGTAGACACGTATGCAGAATGTTATGCACACAAGCTATTGGGAAAAGATCGAAAAACAACGACGCGTGACCATTCTCTCCCACAGACTTTTTCATTTATTGCTTCTCGCCGTCAAAGCACCTTGCTTCATATCCTTGCATCAGAAGGAATACTGGGTAGGATCTCACGAAAGGGTCCTTTCAGGGACCATCCCGATCGGGACCATCCCACGGCGGAAGGACTGCCAGTCCCTTCAGGGACCAAACCGTTTCACAAAGATGTGATTGGCATCGACTATAACGACAGCGTGTACTATCGATAATATCGGTCATATTTTGTAGCCTTGATCATTAGCTTCACATTTAATCATTAAACGTTGGGATGTAAAAAGGCTAATTTCCCCCTGAAATAATGGGCGTATTTTTGTTTCTCTACCACATACGTATCCTCCTTCACATGAAGCTTGGTTTGGAAGAAAAACGGAGTAAAAGGCTCCACACAATAAAGATAACGATTAGTAAAACTTAGTTTCATATTTTTTTCCTCCAGAGGCATGATTATGTTTCGAAGGACACCATAGAATGCTATTTATAGCATTGAGACAGTATTTCTAGAAGACCTTACAAATAAATGTTAAAATAGCAGATTTTCATGTATTCATGTGAATAATTTGAACTAGAATTGAAATTTGTATCATAAGAAAATGTAAATCTACCACAATATAACAAATTATGCCATAAGTGTGAAGAAAACAAATGTTACGATGTGTTTAAAGTCTGGGTATACTAGAATAGTCCCGAAAGTATGAAAAACCGTTGTTAACAAAATTATTTAATTTTTTTATCAGTTTTTGTATCCTATTAGTTGATGCATTATGTTTGTGTGTACGTGCACATAACAAATATTTGTGTATAGTATTGCTATTATTCTAGAAGCCATAAAATGAGAACAAAACGTGATATTGATAAACGATCTTACCCATACAGTTAGTACCGATCCGACATAATACACTTCATTAAATTTAAACAAGTAGCGTTCCGTAAATTGTCTATTTCTTCCCTGCCGATGGTGGTGCCCTCTATGTGACGGAGGAAGGACATATCCAGAGGTGTCCCTGGCGGGACCTTACGCATTTTTCCGAAAGGACGTCTTTGAGAAACGGTTAGGTACCTAAAGCTATCCCGATCAGGACCATCCCACAAAGGACTTCTTTATGAAACGGGGCCCAGAATGTAGAGAATGCACGATGAGAAGCCTTATCGCTAGACTAAACTCATTAACAACCCCAAGCTGTCTTAACAACAGGTAAACAACGAGGTGGAGATCGAGGAACCGATCGCGCTGGTACCACTACGAGCGCTGAGGGCTCCCTTCATCATAATCATGAGAAATACCAAATGGATGCTGACGGGACAGTCTCGATAGGAGTTTTTCGAGTAAAATCAACCAAAATTTCAGGAAACCCTCTTCAAAGGTCACAAAACAAACTGGTAAGTTTGAACCATCTATTATTCAACATAATTATTGACATTTCATTAAACTGCATTCTTTAAATATGAAGCAAATAGAGCCAAACAGGCACATTCATGCAGTTTAGGTATGGGATATGTGTTGGCTGCGTTACTACACAGTCGGCAATGGCGTGTACCTATCAGTGCGTAAAACTAGCATTCACGGAATGGATTACATTTACAGTACCATAAAAATAGCCACTGTGTTAAATAAAATAGGGGTCAAAACTGTTCCAAATGTTACAAATATAATTCAAGAAATCTAACGACTACTCGGACTAGTACTAGTACTGTAGTATTACGTTACCTTCCGATTACAAAGCGTGTCGTCTCATCATTCAGGTTATCCGTGGACATGAGCCTCTCGCATTCCCTTATGACGGCGCGGCACCTTCGTAGAAACATTTCCGCCATGGTTGACGACAAATCCGACCGACGGCGCAGCTACGAAATTTTTAACTTTGGAAATATTATCAGTAGAATTCTAATCTCATTATAATAACATAATTACTAGCTACATGTAGGCCTAGTTCGTACGTGCACGTTGTATGACAGACTGAGAAGATCTACCTCGTCCTAGGTCGCCATGCCAGTCAAGTCACAAAGCGCGTGAATTGCATGTGCCATGTGAATGCCGAACCCGAATATTATGCTCGCAAAACGCAACTACTGAGTAGCAATTTAACTGTTATATTTCATATGATTGCAATTTAATTTTAAAAGATGAGAATTTATTTTTCATTCAAAATTTAGCTTCAAAATAGATTTTGATCATTATTCTACATATTATTTTGACAAAATATACCGAACAAGCCGACTTCACAACTCTATAAAAGCCTCCAAGTGATTGGTCAAATCAGAAGAACGATTTAAGGAGCGTACTGCGCATACGTGTACTTAAAGCTGACGCGAAGTTGACGTGCGATAATAGCATACGCATGCTATAATTTAGCATACGCGTGCTTTACCCATGCATACGCATGCTATAATTTAGCATACGCGTGCTTTACCCATAAATTGCCGTGAAGTTGACGGATGTTAATAGCATACGCGTGCTAAACACGAAAATCGAGGGAAGTGATTGGTCAATTTAGTTTACGTAAGGTTTCTGGAGCATACGTAAGGTTGTTTGAGTATACGTATGCTAGTTCACGTTTATGGCGTCGATTGCCTTCCATATCAGCTCGATCATAGACGCAGACCATCGGGTCACGCTGGTATATGTCCAGCCCGATCCGGCCGGCCTGCCTGTACATGTAGCTAGCTAGCTAGATACATTTTTACCGGCCTCTAGCTCTAGGCTCTAGCCTAACCTGAACCATATCTCCGGCTTCACTGCATCTTCGATGTTGTGGCTAACAACTCCTTAATTAACAGCGCTGGTCGAGTTCAGACGAGTTTTGTCTTCTGACTTGGACTCCTTTCGCTTTTCATCAGGAGGAAAATATGATCTTGCTAAGTTACAGGTAACCCTCAAGTTATTATAAGAACCCAAGTATAAATGTAGACTCTTTTGAATGATGGAAGAGAGGGAGCTGAGCCTGAGCTGAGGATGAGCATGGGTCTTGGGGAGGCTGGGTAACTCCGTGTAGTTAGATAGGTCCTGGGTAGACAGAAATAACTGTCTGTTATGGGGAATTATTTAATTAAAACTGACATTTGTCAACCTTCCCCCGAGACAGACGGTGCGACTGCACTGACTACCGGCACAAGAGTACCATTATCCGTACTGTGCATCCATGGCATCGTATGCTGGTGGATTGCATGGTCTCCATTTTTTTTGTAGAATATTTATTCAGTTCATGATTCAAAGATCCACAATCCACTGAAAATTTACGAGGTCTTACAAATTGAAAATTTCTACTTTCAGCTAGCCTAATCCTAATGATCTGTCCCATTTCTTTTTGTGCACTGCTACTCACTTCAGGCAAACCCGGAGAATAGGGGCAGGTCGGCGTGCGCGTGCCATGTTTTACAGTGTGGAGATCGGCAGAGGCAAAAATGAACACAAGTTCATAATCAAGTTCAAAACAACTTCCAAATATATTTTAAATCAAGTAGGCCTAATTATTACTGCGGCAGCCCGAACACGTAGTGTTCGGGCTGCGATCAGCAGTCCTTTGATTGCTTGGATCTCTCTTAATTACAAGGGCGTTTGTCAAAATGAAAACCATGAAACATGACATTAATTGATTTTAGGCTACTTTAGGTACTTACAAAACTTAACGATTGACTGTCGTCTTTCTTTTCAATGAGGATGATACAAAAAAAGGCATATTTATCTCCAAGAACCTGTACTAAAAATTTCCGTAGGTCGGTGTTTTGCTTGCAATGCGCATGCGTCAGCAGCTCCACGATAATACACAGACAAGAAGGGAGGATTATGAATATTCATTAGACGAGTGGGCTCGAGAGATCGGCGGATCACGGTGGATATATGAATATTCATTATTCCTGTGACGAAAACTATGGCGTCATTGTAATAAATATTCATAGGCGCATGCGCAAGTGCCTATTTTCGTTTCTGCTTCAACAACATGGCGAATGGGACTGATTTCGAAAATTGAGAGTAAAAAGTGACATTCATCGATTCTACACATTTTTTAGGAAAAGCTGATTTGCGGAAGGTCTGTTTAGGTTAGTGGCATCGTATATATGATACTTTAATTAAAAAAAATAACATATAATGCCATATTTTCAATGGTTATTTGAACATTGGTAAATTGTGAGACCCACCGAATCGTACTGGTTTCACTCAGGACGCTGCCACTTCGTGGCAGCGTCCCGGGGCTAGCCTAATTAATGCTGTGATATATCATATTGTCCTCTTGGCTTTCAGATTTGTAGTTGTTTGATGAAAACGATTTTGGCCAGAAATGGAGTCAAACTCGCAAATGTTTCATCGCTGAATCTGGTGCAAGATCGTCGCCGCCGCTGCCGCGCTGGGCTACATTTGCTTGCACACAAATTAATACAGCACGCGCAGACCGGCCCCTATTCTCCGGGTTTGCCCACTTCAGAACATTGGTCTAGATCTAGTCTCTATCTAGATGATCATCTAATTCCAGATTTTTTCCTACTGAAAAGATGATAAAATATTCCCATTTTGTTTTGTACAGACAGTTTGAATGACCGTTCGAGCCTTGCATGCAATGTCAATCGGCAATACTGTTGTTGTTGTGGATTGATTTTAATGGTGCATGTCATTCAATTGTTAATATTCACACCGACTGTACTATTATTAGGCTTTTCTCAAGGCCCTTCTACTACGGCACATGAGATCATTCAGTCTCTATGTACGGAGGGTAGTGGCGCCAGACGTAGTCTCGGTGGAACAACCAATGATACAGAGAGACTGAATCTTTTGGTCTAACTCTGTGGCTTATCAATCTGGTACTAGCCAACGGAGCTGTACATTGTCATTAGTGTGGTCAAAGGTCATTTGATTTTCTGCACTGTTGTCACATAAAGTCCCAGGGACATTAATCTTTGTTATGGACATGTGAAGTTACCATGACAATTACTCATTATGTACAAATTTGTAAATGGTTACCTGTATAATGCTCCCATTAATTATGTTACTTTCCAGTTTTTAGACATTTTTTTAATTATTTGATGTTTTAACATTAAACATTTTATTCCTTTGCATTTAACTTTTTATGTCATGCAATGATAGAAGTTTTATTTCATCTTATATTCACAGACTTCTTTGTACACCTGATTACATGGAGAGGTTATCCCTGAGCTACATGTAGAACTATTTGAGAAAGAATGACAGACATGGAGGACAAAGACATTTCTAACTGTGACTTTGAAAGCGACACTCCTATCTATGTGGGTCAGGGTCCAAAAGCTGAACAGGATGATAATGACATGTCTTGTAAAGTCATAGACATCCCTGTTGAAAACAGTGATGGATCTACCCATGCACAGAGTGATCTTGGACAAGATGAAAAGCAAGGAACATCACGTCCTGCCACAAGTTTGGTTAACAATAAGGAGCAGACCAGTGACGAGCTGTCCTTTGATCCTCAACAGACTGTGGAAAGCTGTCAAGCTCTTAAAACTTCTTTACCTGAAACCTTCTGTTTATCAAAATCGCATGCTGATACATTTGACTGGACCAGAGATTCGGGCTGTAACTGGGTAGATGAATACAGTGATAAAGACGATGATGATGATGAAATCCGCGTTGGACATGAAGGGAAAAAAGCAGAGTCGCCTCTTAGAATTGAAGTCTTGAAATGTCGGTCAAATGGAAACTGTGAGATTGGTATGGTAGAAGACCATATCAAAATGGAATGCAGTTCTACAGGGAAAGCAGAAAATAGCAGTATGGACTGCAGATCTTCAGCATCAAATGTCACACAGTCTGAGCTTTCGTCAAGATGTGAAACATTGTCTGGTAATTATTTGGACAGAACTTGTAATGAGGATGTAAAGAAATGCTGTGAATCAGAAGATTTATCATGCAAGAATAAAAATTCTGAGACTTTTGATGAGCAAGAACACCAGAGACTGTCTGCATCAGAGCTTCAAACAAGTAGCAATGTTTCCAAATATGAAAAGGTAGAGTGCCAAAGTTGTGATATGGTAGAACATAGTCCTGCAGATAAACCGTACTCACTTAGAACCAGAAGAAGAAACACTAGCTTCCAGGAGGATATTCTCAAATCTAAGCCCAAGACACCTTCCAAAAAGTCAACAGGTGCGTCTTGTAAAGATCCAAAGACAACATGCAAAGAATACGAGAAGAAAGAAGGAATTAGTTTGCCTGTTACCAGGAGAACTTCGCCAAGAAAAAGAAACAGGATTGATCAAGTTGAGGACCACTCCTCAATCAAAACTGTACCTTTAGTATGTGATCAGAACCTAAATAGCAAAACTGTGATGATAGTTGAAGAACAAGAGAAGAATAATTCCCTACATGGACAGGAAAAAAGTTCAACTTCAAGGAGCATCCTCGACCAAGGTCCAGGTCTTTCTAGTGATTCAGAAGTTGTTGATTGTGAACTAGATAGTAGCAATGTCCCAGTTAGTAGTCAAATATTTACTGGTGCTCCTATCTTCTCATGTTCAAAGACAAAGACCAGAAAACAGAATTGTAGGGGCAAGGGATCTACTTGCCAGACTCATGAAAATGTTTCAGCAGCAGGTGAAGGAATGCCGCTGGATGCTGATGATGCTTATAAGAAGGAGATCCTAGAGCCAGAACCAGGCCATGAAGGAGAGAAAAGGACAAGTAATGAAAATCAATCCATCCATTCTGATCTGAATCAAGCATGTGGTCCAGCAAGCTCTCCTAGTAATGATGTTCTTAAAACATCAAACAGGCCAAGAAGAAGAAAACAGTCATATCAGGAACAAAGCAAAACAGTTGTGACAGACTATGAGCAGATTGCAGCTGAAACTGGAGAAGAAGATAAGACTTTGAAAAGGACACGAAGGGTAAATAAAAATTGTGAACCATCCAAGAAGCAGAAAAATTTAGGGAATAAGGATGATGTGATAGACTCACAGACCTTGACTTCTTACAATGTTTCAGTTGAAATCCCTCTGCAAACAGCGCATTCAGTTGTGAATGGGGGTTCTATCCCATGTGCAGAAAACGACAAAGAAGCACCCAACAATATTGGCAAGTTGGATGGACCAACGCCTCCAGTGAAGAGACCCGTATATAGGGCCAGGCGATGTAGATCAAGAGCGAGGAAATCAGCGAATGATCTCATTAATATTTTGACCGCTGCCTCTGTGTCAGCTTTGAAGAGAGTCTCCGAATCTGTATCGCCGCCATCCAAGGAGAATCAAGAATCCGTCCAGACTGATCAGAAGGTTTCTTCGAAGAAGGGGCGATCATCCTCCAGGAAAGGCAGGGTGATCAGGGCTCGACAGTCTAGGAAACGGAAGTACCCATGCTGTTCCCCAGGAGAAGATGATGCACATCTTTCTGATTCTGTGAAAGTTGGAAGAGATGAGATGAATTCATCATGTAAGAAGGCAGATGAACCAAACAATCTGACTTCAGATGTAGGTGAGTATCATGCTTATATTTTTTTTAAATCTTTGTATTCAAATGGGACCAATAATCAAAGAATAATTTATATATATATGGTTAGAAGATTGGAATTCCCCCCAAAACTACATGTATCAAATAAGGTGGTCATACATGTATCTTTCAGATTAGAAATCAGGGGAAATATGATTTCTTATCAAGGGCTGCATGGAAGCTACATGTACATGTAACTCTCAATGTTAACTTTCTCATGAGTATGTCGACTTGTCTGCTTAAATATCTCTTTATAGAAGTAGTATTTAAAGCTGTTTTTTTCCAATGTAGCATTCCAACACCGAACTCCAAATATGCAGATCAAAATATATTTGCTGATCTACCACAATTGAAGTGGCATTTTTTCACAGCCTTTTAGCATTATTTGTGTTGCTCCTAGAGTGTGCAAACTACACAGAATATATTGAGTGAAATTGAAAGTTAATTTGTCTTGCATTGCATACCCCTTGATGGAAAGCTTTTCTAATTGTTTTTATGGATCTTAATCATAGTATTAAATGTTACAGATATAATATGAAGTTCTGATTGATTACAAATATGTAACTGTTGGCATGGATATTGTGTGTGTGGTGCTGAATATAATTTGGGCAAGTGTCCAGATAAACAGTACACCTTTAGCATATGGATTCTAATGTTATTTTTAAAGATACAAATCGAAAGAAACAGGAAGCAGAGACTTGGATGAGGATAACAGGAAATACATACACAAAGGGCTTACCTTATTTTCAAATAAACTTTATGCCATTTGTTTTTATATTGATTGTTTGGTCTGCCAAATTATATTAATGAAATATTCTTTATCATCTTTATGATATATATATGGCCCGTTTCACAGTTAGGCGCCACTTTTTGTCAACCTAGACATCAAAATTTCAAGTTTTAGTTGAAATGTAGAGAAGTAAGATTTTTCAATCCTGGGAATGTGAATTTAACAGCAAATGTGGTGCCAGAGCTTAGTTAATGCCATAACACCTGGCTCTGTAATGGCCACTTTGAAGTTTAAGGAAATTTGAATAAAAAACAACATTTAAATATCACAGACATAACTATAGGTCCATATGTACAAATAATATTATCACATGTTCACATGATGAAGTGGTATTCAAGCAAACTTTGTTCCAAAAATTGTGCCTTTCTGTACATTTGGTGTTAAAATATAGCAATGTGAAGAAAAAATATGCATTATAACAAGGTTTTGACTCTGAAAAGTTTCTCTCATTTTACACTTCCTCATTGAGGATATGTATTACTCCATGGAGATGATGATTGTGGTGGGGGACATCTACATCCTTAATAGTAACATTGCTAATGTTCGTCTTTTAACTTTAGAATTTTAGCCACAGGGTGGTGCGGATGTGACAAAACCAGATGTGAACGGACATTTCAAACATTCACCAATAATACACAGATATGAGCCCATCATTAGTTATTAAACAGTCTGCAAATTCAATTTTCAATCACAATGGGAATTTATTACTTAAATAGATTGTATTTTTCACAGTATGTGGTAACTGGCATGGCGGATGTGACATTATGCATGTGAACGGAACATTATCTTCCTTGTTTTCTTCAAAGTTTTACGCTGCAATCACAATAATAATGTCTAGCAATACTCCCAAGAATACCAATATTTGCAGAAGACAAGTTACTGCTCACAAGGTTATGCATTCTGTAAAGTTATGAAGTTACTTGTGGTGGATGTGACAAAATCAGATGTGAACAGACACTTTCCACCTTTATCAATTAATACTTAATGATAATGCAAATAACTGAGACAGTGATATTAATCAAGGATAGCAGAGTTTAATATATACTGAGAATTCACAGCAATAATCTGTTGGTATGCAGAGTAACTTTTTGTCAGAGTAAATGAATTCAAATATGGTGGATGTGACATTATATTAGTGAACAGACTTACCGGTTATAGGTTGATTTAATTTACTGAGAAGTAGATTTAAACCAGTACTTATCTTTAGCAAAATCACTAAGAATACTCATATTTCTAGAATACAAGTCACTGCTCACAAGATTTTCTATTTTAAAAAGTAGACTGCCTGAAACTCCTTGTGGCGGATGTGACAAAATCAAATGTGAACGGACATTTTACACTTTAATCAATTACTACTTGATACAAACCTTTAGACAAGAATATTGATCAAGCAGCGGTGTTAAATATGTACTGGGAATTCACAACAAATGGCATTTCTGTTGGTAGCAGTGTTAATTTCTCATAGTAAACGACTGACATCAAACATGGTGGATGTGACATTACAATACAGTGCATCCCCCCAAAAAAGTTAACAGATGGGAATAGTCTCCCCAAATAATTATTTTTGAATATTTTCAATAAATTTTAATTCTTGTAGATAGATTAGGGTCCCTCCTATACAATAACACCAAAAAATCTGACTAGTTATTACGCTTGAATGATTTAAAACCACTTTTGTGAAAGGGTGCAAAATTCAGACTTGACATGAATTGGTGTTTGTTCAGACTGGTATAAAAAAAGTTGAAAACTGTTTGAAATCGACAGTCGGAAAATAGTCTCCCCAATGAAATATTTCAAAATATTTTCAGTAATATTTCATACATGTGGTTTGCTTAGAATTTCTTCTACCAAATGACACTAAAATGTCTCACAATATTTTTACGCAAAAAGTCACTTCTGTGAATTGGTCCAAATTCCAATCTTGACAAAAATGTCTATTGTTCTAGCTGGTATAAGCCAAGTTGAGATTCATGAAAATACATTGTAACATCAAGATTTTATATTTTTGTCATTGAAAGACTATTTGTGAAAGAACAGACTTTGTTCAATGCATTTCCTGATATATCCCATCAATACTTTATGGTTAAGTGAGCAAGTCAGATGAAATTAAAAAACTCACCAAAAGTAACATTTTGAAACACTCAGCAAAATAGTAAATTGCTCACTCAAGCATAACATGTTGATGGATGTGTAATGATATACAGAGAACATAGCCTGTTATTTCATAAATTGTCTTTTATTGATCCGAATATGGAAATTTTAAGCCTTTAAATGTACATACACATGTACATGTAGTCTCAGCTCAGCTGATACCAGCGAGAGCCAATATCAATACTTGTCAAGACTGGATTTTGCACCCTTTCACAAAATTGGCTTTTGCTCTCTCAGACGTAAAGTATTGTGGGATATTTTGCTGTCATTTGATAGAAGAGACCGTAGGCTATCCACAGGTATGAAAATTAACATATTTTGAAACATTTATTGTGGGAGAATTTTCCAACTTAACTTTTTTCTTGGACACACTGTAGTGAACAGACTCGCTAGTTCAGTGTTTCTTTTACTCATACATGTAATTAATTATAAACCAGTAGTAATGTGTTCAGTAAAATCCTTCAGAATACTCATAATTCGCAGATCGCAGATCACAGGTCACTGCCCATAAGTTCTGAATTCTTCAAATTTTAGTATGAATTACTGAAATCCTTCTGGCAGGTGTTTAAAAATGACATGTGAATACAAATGTCAACTTTCAACAATCGCAAAGTTAAACAATTCAAATATTTAATATTTTATCAAGAAGCAAATTAATTTATAGCAATACATGTAGCACATATTCATGTACTATCCAATTTGTGGATGAAATGTGAATAAAAGAACACTAATTTGTTTTTCCAGATGCTTTACACAAACTGGTATGTGGTAAAAGCACCATAAAGTATAACAGTACTTGTACATGTATGTACATACATGTACATGTAGCAAAAGCTAGAAATACCTGAATGCTTTAATAAGTGTATTGCCCAATACGATTCTAATAGATATTTCCAATGTTAATCATACAAATGCTGCTTAGCTAGAAATTGCACTTACATGTACAACCATGGAGCTATGCATTCTGAATGTACTGCACTGGTACAGTAAAAAGCTTTTACATGAAACTTTTCACTCACCCATCACTTTCCTGGATTCTACTATAAAGGTACATGTAGTCGGAGGTAAAGGCAGAATGTTTCATTTATTTGCTCCATAATTTGAGTCACACAGTGATAATGTTCATTGCAGTTTATTTATTTGTATTCCTGTTACCTGGTTTGCTTATTTTCTTTCATCGATGGTGATTAAAAGTACTTATGGATACATATTTATTTCAAAAAGACAATTCTGCTTTCTAGCGTGACGTCACTTTCTTGAACTGCGACCCTAGTAACGCCTCAGTGGGTGGAAACAAGGCTCGTTTGAGCGTCTCAATTAGTTGACTTCGTCTTCGGTGCCACACGTAGAATTTGTATGCAATAAATCCATTGCATTTTATTTGTATGCACATAGAAGGACTCTCGCACAACGAACATCATCGGAAATTCACTCCTGGCAGGATAACCTCATACTGGTCAGAGTGGTTGATGACGTACATGTATTCAGGGAATTAAAAAATATATAAAAAAAAGCTTTCACAAAACTTAGTAAGTGGGACTGTAGAAAGTCCCATACCGTGATGATATGGAGTAGTGAAAAGCTGCATGAGCGAAGTTATTGTTTTTGGTTCCCATAGCACATTTTCTGTCTTTGAAATGTATATTGCTCTATTGGAAAATATATGTACATATTATATTTATATATAAGACTGAAGCTAAATATCAGCAGGATATGTATCTATTATGAAATGATCCGAACAAATGAGCCGAACGTATTACGTCGGTTCCCAGCGTTTGTTGTCTGGATTTTTCTTGCAGATTTCGATCGCGTTTACCCATTTTCCCCATCTTCGCGCTATTTAACGTGACAGGGAAAAATACAAAATGAAAGAATATCCCTGCACCATATTGTGGTTGTGACAACCTATGGCACAGCAAATTTTCGGCATTTTGATGAAGAAAAGAAAAATGTGTTGCTACGCATTGCCAAGCTATTGTTTTCACCCAGCGGCTGCAATGACGACGAAAGATCCCGGATGCCCGGAAAGGAGAATTCCAAAGTTTTTTTTTTAACTAGTTGGCACTTTTCAAAGTCTTGTCGTTGGGGGACCTAGTGTAGCAAATGGAGAATACACAATGTGTCTGTTCACATGGAAAAATGTCACATCCACCACACATTTCAACAGCATAGTATTCAAAGCATCTTATAAGAGAGAGGTGAAATGGTAGTATGTTAAATATAATAATAAATTTATAGCTTTTTAGATGTCATATATGTATCAATTTAAGTAAAATACATTGAAGTTTGGCTTTATCTGATATGACGAAAAATGTATTTTACACCCTTACTGTGTGAAAATATTATTATGTAAAATAAAGGGATAGGTATAGTTAAAGAAACTGATTACACTCCTATTACATGGTAAAGACCAGAAATGTTTAATTTAGACGCCATTAGGTGTAAAGAAAAACCGAACTGTCCCAATAATTTGGTGAAATGTACGAAATGTCTGTTCACATCTGGAAGTGTCACATCCGCCACACCACTTTAAGCATTTTCACTTTTTTGTAAATTTATAATTACGCAGCAATCTCTTTTTGTATTCTAACTGCCAGCTCAATATAGAATCTGAAATTTCCTGTGATTTAAAGTCGATCACATTTGCAAGTACTGATATAAATATCCTGATGTGATTCTGGAAAAATAGACTGGTGGATGTGACAGGTGTGAACGGACACCATGTATTGTGACATAAAAGAAAAACTTGAGTTTGAAATGCCTAATTGTCTTCATTGGATATGTAGCTCACCTTTTCTCCTAAATCTATGTAAAAAAATCTGAAGTCACCTAAACCATAAAAAAGTAATAGCATTCCCAAATTTTGGTGGATGTGACAAAATTGTGAACAGACATTTAATTTCGTTTTTCAAATTATCGACATAGTATTAGATTAAAGTGAGGTACAGCCAAACTTTCTACAGTTATTCGACCAAACCAAAAATGTACTCGGACAACATTTTTATGAAACATCCCTTAAATATCTAATGTGCATGACCCTTATAAGTAGATGCTTAAATGTGAACAGACACTGTCACATCCACCAAGGGAATTTTGGAGTGAAAAAAATGTATAAAAAAGGAATCAAAATGTTTTAACACTAATATGATTTATTACAACCACTCATCAACCAAACATATATTGGTTCAGTTAGGTGAGAGCTGAGTGTGTTTAGGAGTGGCACAGTTTTCAAAAAAGGTATGTTTGCCAGGTTGACATCAGGTAGGTCCAATTTGGGCACATCTCACCCTACTGTGCACAAATGCTTGGGAGTTAGATTTTCGTTATGCTATGGGAGGTAGACCCCATAGGGGCCTAACATATGCATATCAAATCATTTCATTAATCCGCTCATATTCTGTGTAGGAGACCCAAACCTAAAAAAAATGAAAAGTGGCGCCTAACCGTGAAACGGGCCTCATGCAATATTTCCTTGTTATCATTCCTATCCTCTACTTTCGTGTTGATGTTGTACAGATCCAATGTTGTTATGTTTGATTGTTATGTTTCCCCAATTTACATTTTGGCAATGCCCAGCTGTTGTTTCATATTTATGCGCCAAATTTGACTAGTAATTTTTCTAGTAAGTGTGTAATATCAGAACAGGGGATTTAAGGCAAGATACAGTGTACATGTCTGCAGTGTCAGTATTGAAGCAACTGATTAAAAACTTTTCCTTGTAAATCCTTAATTTCAGGCCCGAGCCCGGAGAAGAATGCAGTCATATTAAGGTACTTTTACATGTACATATATAAGATAAAATGACTTTTAATACATGTGTACTGCACTCCTTTAACTCTTACTGTGTCAAGGGGTTTAGCTCTCTTCAAAATTTTACCAAAATGTGATTGATGCTTATTATGCCTCCGCCCACCGAGGGTGGGTGCCGGAGGCATTATGTTTTCGGGTTGTCTGTCCGTGCGTCCGTGCGTGCGTGCGTGGGTCCGTCCGTCCCACTTCTCGTTACCGCGATATCTGAAGAATCATTTGAGGTAGGAACCTCAAACTTGGTACTAGTATGTATCCCCATACGAAGATGAACTGATTAGATTTTGGGGTAAGTAGGTCAAAGGTCAGAGGTCACAGAGCCTGAGGTCAATTTACATGAAATTATATGAAATTACTGGTTTTTAGCACCGTTACCTTGATATCCCAAGAACTGTTTGAGGTAAGAACTTCAAACTTGGTACTAGTATGTATCCCTATACGAAGATGAACTGATTAGATTTTGGGGTAAGGAGGTCAAAGGTCAGAGGTCACAGAGGTCAATTTACATGAAATTACATGAAATTCTTGGTTTTTAGCACCGTTACCGCGATTTCTGAAGAACTGTTTGAGGTAAGAATTTCAAACTTGGTACTAGTATGTATCCCTATACGAAGATGAACTGATTAGATTTTGGGGTAAGGAGGTCAAAGTTCAGAGGTCACAGAGGTCAATTTACATGAAATTACATGGAATTACTGGTTTTTAGCTCCGTTACCGCGATATCTCAAGAACCGTTTGAGGTAAGAACTTTAAACTTGGTACTAGTATATATCCCTATACGAAGATGAACTGATTAGATTTTGGGGTAAGTAGGTCAAAGGTCAGAGGTCACAGAGGTCAATTTACATGAAATTACATGAAATTAAGTGGTTTTTAGCCTCGTTACAGTACTGCGATATCTCAAGAACCGTTTGAGGTAAGAACTTCAAACTTGGTACTAGTATGTATCCCCATACGAAGATGAACTGATTAGATTTTGGGATAAGGAGGTGACAGAGGTCACTTTACATGAAATTACATGAAATTCTTGGTTTTTAGCACCGTTACCACGATTTCTGAAGAACTGTTTGAGGTAAGAATTTCAAACTTGGTACCAGTATGTATCCCCATAGAAAGAGGAACTGATTAGATTTTGGGGTAAGGAGGTCAAAGGTCAGAGGTCACAGAGGTCAATTTACATGAAATTACATGAAATTCTTGGTTTTTAGCACTGTTACCGTGATATCTCAAGAACTATCTGAGGTGAGAACTTCAAACTTGGTACCAGTATGTATCCCCATAGAAAGAGGAACTGATTAGATTTTGGGGTAGGTAGGTCAAAGTTCAGAGGTCACAGAGGTCAATTTACATGAAATTACATGGAATTACTGGTTTTTAGCACCGTTACCGTGATATCTCAAGAACCGTTTGAGGTAAGAACTTTAAACTTGGTACTAGTATGTATCCCTATACGAAGATCAACTGATTAGATTTTGGGGTAAGTAGGTCAAAGGTCAGAGGTCACAGAGGTCAATTTACATGAAATTACATGAAATTACTGGTTTTTAGCCTCGTTACTGCGATATCTCAAGAACCGTTTGAGGTAAGAACTTCAAACTTGGTACTAGTATGTATCCCCATACGAAGATGAACTGATTAGATTTTGGGATAAGGAGGTGACAGAGGTCACTTTACATGAAATTACATGAAATTCTTGGTTTTTAGCACCGTTACCGCGATTTCTGAAGAACTATTTGAGGTAAGAATTTCAAACTTGGTACCAGTATGTATCCCCATAGAAAGAGGAACTGATTAGATTTTGGGGTAGTTTTACATTGTTATCACCATATCTCAACTAATTTGTATTCATGACAAGGAGGAGATAAGTTGGGTTATAAGGTGTCAGGTCAAATGTCAGAGAGGTCAGTTAACATGTAATTAGAGGCTTTTATTCTGGTTATCACAATATTTCAAGAGCAGTTTGAGCCATCAACTGAATTTAGGCGGAGGCATATAGGAGACGCAGTCGCATTCATCTTGTTTTTCAAATGTTTGCACTTCATTAACTATCTATTATTTCACAAAATATTGTGTACAAAACTTGGGGGAAATTTATTACCGGTACCATTTTTTATGATACCAAACATCATTACTTTACCCAACTTTATGCATAAGAATTATTGAAAATTACATAAATTTTGAGTTTCTTTTTTGCCCTTTATTTTTTGGTTTCACATTTGTTTACTATTGTTTAATGTTGAAGTAAGGTAATATCTTTTTAAAACTCTGCAAATTTCTCTGAAAATTTCTACTGTAGCATATAATTATCATCATATACTTAGAATGCTTGATTTATGCTCAAAATGTTGATATACAGTACATTGACCACCTTATACCTTTCCTGTGGTCGAGCAATTGGTGAATGAAAATGACAAGTCCATCTGTCACATATATATGTGACATCGGCACTGAAAGAGTTACTCCATTGGCTACAGGAACCGGGCTATCCCTGTGTTAAGCCTATGGGAACGAGAGAGTTCATTTGTCAATGGGATAAAGTTATTGCAATATCTTACGTGTACATGTACATGTACAAGGGATAAACTTCGGACTTGGTACCCTACAAGTATGTATTACTGTGAAGAGATAATTAAAAGTAAATTGAATACAATGTAAATGCCTGGTTAAAGGTTAATTTTATTATATATAGCCCGGTGCTTGTACAAAATGTACAAAATGTACAAAGGCTGGTTTCCATGCAGGATGTCATTGGTGTAGATACGCACACACTTTCTGTTGTCAGGGGGGGGGGGGGTGAATAGATCATTCCCCCCCCCACTAACAATGGAAATCATGCATGTCTACGCCTGTGCAGGAGGTCTATTTGCCTTGTAAATCTTATTTGAATTACTATTGATATCAATCTAGGCCAACATTCATAGAAATGCTTTTTATTTGTGTCACTGTCAATATGTGCTTATGATAAATTGAGCAAGGAGAATGTAGTATGTTCAGATATGGAAAATGACATGCATGCAGCAAATTATTTACCAGTGTCATATAAAATCATAACTATAACATATTTGACACCAGCATTTTATACACTGCCAAATTGGTTATTGCCTATACATGTAGGTTATCTTGTACAAATTCTTTTTCATAGGCCAGTTTTTAAATAATTATTATTTACTGACCTGTCTGTAATGGCTTGCTCAAATTTAAAATATAAACCCCCCCCCCCCCCCGCCAACAATTAACAGAGCCTGTTCCATTAATGGCTGTGCAAATATTTAGATTTCATGCAGAATGCAGTGATTGTAAGCATCAGTTCTAACCTCTAAATATACATTTAGAATACATAACTGTTAATTACTTAATGTTTAATGTAGACAGATGTATTGACTAATTTGTATTTCCATTTGTCTGCATGGGCTGTATTTTTACCAAATATTTGCCTCTATAACTTTGTTTACATAATAGTACTGACTATATGTCAGAAACAGAGACAGAGTGAGTACAGAAGATGAAATCTGTCTTACATTGTAGATGTTTTATTTAAAATGACTTCCTATATACAGAACAGATTGAAAGTGTTGTATTCAAAGATTCTGTTTAATTTTTAAAGGCTTGGCTCTGTGTCTCACGATGATGGTGGTGGAGATGATGATGGTGGAGATGATGATGATGAGCTGATGAATCCAGTTCTAACACCAGACTCTAAAACTAAAGGTAAATCAAACTTTTTACAAAATCTTTGTTTGTATCCCCTGTCCTAGATCCATTTGTCAGATATGCATTTATCTTGATGTACACTAAAGGAAAAAAGAAACTTATAAAAGTTCAAGAGATCACCAAATTAAATTCTCTGCATGGAAATGTACCAAATTTGGATATAATGTTGATTCAATGCATGGCTTTAAATGACAGTCAATAACAAAAAGTTTTCTTCAATGCCACAAAAGAAATGTGCACTGAAGCAAAGGACTCTCTAATCCCCAAGTCACAAAGACAAACTGCAGCCTTGTACACCATATGCATGTCAATGAATGAAACAAAAGAATTTCAAAAGGGATTTGCACCCCTCGAGCAAGAGGATATTGATGTTCTGCCATGGTTCGCCCGTTCACCAGACCTTTCCCCAATTGAACATCTCTGGGAAGAGCTTGGTCGACGTGTGTCAAGGCGTGACAATCAACCCATCAATAGGGAGACGCTCATTGCAGCACTGCAAGAGGAATGGAACAATGTTCCCCAGGCTACCATCGCGAATCTGATCGGAAGCATGCGAAGACGGTGTACAGCTTGCCAGCAAGCTAGAGGTGGACATACTGGCTATTAATCTGTTTGGATATGAACTTGCAAATCCCTTTTGAAATTCTTTTGTTTCATTCATTGACATGCATATGGTGTACAAGGCTGCAGTTTGTCTTTGTGACTTGGGGATTAGAGAGTCCTTTGCTTCAGTGCACATTTCTTTTGTGGCATTGAAGAAAACTTTTTGTTATTGACTGTCATTTAAGGCCATGCATTGAATCAACATTATATCCAAATTTGGTACATTTCCATGCAGAGAATTTAATTTGGTGATCTCTTGAACTTTTATAAGTTTCTTTTTTCCTTTAGTGTAGTTCTAGTCCATACTAAGCCTGAGTCATATCGAATATTTCATAAACCGGGATTCGACGGCTTTGATTCGATCGAATACCGGTTAATCGATAAATGATGTGCGGTGAAAACAGAGTTGCACACAGTTGCACCATGCACCGGTGACCGGTCCGCTGGCATCGCGGGCATATGTTGTATGGGCTCTCGCTGCTCGAAATTAACGATAGCCCGCTAGCCAATGGCTAGTAAAAATCACAGCGGACGAGCCAAAATCTTAAGTTTCTAGTCCGTATGTCTAGCCAAAATGTCACTAGTGTCGCACGAAGCGATGCTCATTGTCGACACACCCGACAATGATTCAAATTCAAAGAATTAATAATCTTACTTTGTCTTTGGAGAGCTGAATGGAACACGTTTGTTCGATGCCAAAAAAAACAACAATACAAAATAAACTTTTCGTCGCTCAATATAGACTCGACTTCATTCAGCTTCAGAGATCATTCAGAAGTAATTGCCAATTTGATGAGAGTGTGATATTAGTTATTGCGAATTAAGTAGGAACACTCGTACTCATGCCCGTATTTATCATGTTCAATTATACAATTGTCAAATTGACAATGCAGAGAGAGTGCAAGAAAATTATTGTAAACTTCAGTTCGTAACGACAAAACGATTTTTCCATAGAGAAAGCACAGGTACAGCGCGAAGTCCTGTGCGAGCGAATTAGCGAAAGTTAGCCAACAGTTTGAACTTTGAAGTCGCCTTCACGTTCTCTGCTAGTATATATGCTGTACGTTACGGAGTTTCTTTTTTTATTTGATTTTTTCATGGTGGCTACGGTAGTCAAAAATCTGGCGGACTACAAAAATCGATGCGCCGAATTTGCCAAAACGTATTCGGGATTCAATGTCTTCGATCGAACACCGGCTAACCAATCGATTCGACTCAGGCTTAGTCCATACATTGCTTGTAAATGTAAGTGCCAATGACTTGGTAATGAGAATGTTAAGCAGTAAGAATAGAATAAATCCAGTTCTAACCTCAGGGCTCAGACTCTAAAACTAAAGGTAAAACAAACATTTTACAAAACCTCTGTATACATGTCGGTCTGTGGTACTGGTACTGGTACCCGGTCCCATGCCATGTTCATTTGTTAGATGCATTTATCTTGATGTGGTTAATATACAGTGTACTGCTTATAATAAATACCCATGACTGTGCAAGAGAATAGCAGTTTACAAGATAACAGTCACTGTAATTAAAGAACTCATTTATTATTCTGCCAAAGGTCAAAAGATGAGATTAAGGAAATCAGATAATGTTGAAAATGTATTGCTATTAGTTATTTTTATGTTGGTTAGTAACCTTTCTTTCAAATGATGTTTGCTATCAGACTATTTTTTTTTATTGGGCCAGTCGAAGCTACATGTATTTTGTCTCATACATTACTGACCAATTTAAACTTTTGGTAAGTACGGTACATGCAGCTCGGTGTTGTGGTCTAGTGGATAAGTCTCCGGAATGTGAACCACAAGGTACAGGTTTTCGAAACCCTGCTGCAGCACTAACTTCCTTTGGCAAAACATTAGTGTACATTTGGCACACTCGACCCAGGTGTAGTGCATATGTAAGTGGGTACCTCTGGTAGGATTTATTCCTTGAATGCACTGAGCGCTACGGTTGGCGGAGCTAAGCCAGCGTAATAATACATTTATCTAGAGTCCTTTGGAACTAGAAGTGCTTAGAGACATTACATCATATTGTGATATGCGCTATATGAGAATGGAATATTATTATTACCCACGCCGATAAAATCGGCAGGGTTATGTAAAGGGCTCCGTATGTTTGTTTGTTTGTTTGTTTGTTTGTTTGTGTACAAGATAACTACTGTAGAGAACGGGTGAACGGATTTGCACCAAATTTTCAGGGAATGTTCGGATAGTGACGGGGAAGAATCGGTTAGATTTTGGTGATGATCGGTTGACGCCTGCAAATTCTGTGTAACCTTGTAGTTTTGACCCCATAGTTAGTATAGTATTGCAACTACTCTGTAGCGCCGCTAAGGCGTGGGTCTGCCGCCTTTGACGGCCTTTCTAGTTAGTATTGCTGTTATTCAAATAATTTCTTGGTACTACAAAATATCGAGTATAATATAGTTGATATCGAGTAATTTGTTATATACACTACCTGCGTGATAACCTGATGAGTGCAGGTCGAAAAGCTTTGTTATCATGTCTCTTTTTCGTGCCATATTGTTATTATTAGACAAAATATCAAATAAAATGATATCATCATCATCATCATCATCATCATTATTATTATTAATATTATTATTATCATTATTATTATTATTAATATTATTATTCTTATGACTGATAGCCCTCCTGCAGCTTGGATTAGACAAAATATCAAATAAAATGATATTTTTATATCATTTTATGTTCACAATGCTACATGAATACACTATAATTCAATGATACTTAACTTGGTAACATATGGGACATACATGGACTTGGATTTGCCCTATTTTTAGTCTCTTGATTTAATAAGTGTAAAATGAGATATGAAACTCAAACAGAGAATATTATCACCTATAAGGAGGGAATAGTTACCATTCTGAATTAGATTTAGTATGTGTCCATAAAAGAGTGATTTATGTGCTACATGTATATGGCACTTATCTCTGTTTTACAGCCTTTTTGAAAGGAAGTTTCTTTTCTGTCTAGAACTTGATATAATGCTTTGTTTGAATTTGTATATGCTGCTGATATGTGCATCGGGTAAATATATAGTAATCATTATGTCATTCAAAATGAACAATACTGTTTTAACTGTATTTCATGATTTTTATTGCAAAATAGCAATAGTGTCATTTGGGAATGCTTTCCTGAAAATTTATCTACTCAATATTTATGAGTAATTTGAAGGTGCTAGAGTTCGAGTTTTAGTGGCTACTAGTCTTTGGATGTAGATTGTTGTATTTCCCATTACTTATATTTTTTAATGCTTTGACCGATGTCAAATTATAAATATTAAAAAAATTTGACCTCGAGATAGAAACTCCAAATTTTGCATGAATAATCTCTGAAGCATATTTCAAAAGATTATCATTTAGTTTAATATCACACTTATAAGATATGCTGGAGTTTGGAGTAAAATTGTAAAAACTTGTAATGTTCTTGTCTGTTCAATAAATATGGAGATAGATTAAGCTTTGAAATTGCATTTCACAAAAATATGAGTAGTCTTGATACTAAAAGTACATGTATGTACACTGTAAACATAATTTCATTTTAGCCTATTTTGGGGACATATTTGCTATATGTTAAAAAACCAGAGCCGTAAGTTTAAAGCATGGCTCAACTATTTGTGTCTATGTATCACTGATACGCAAGTCATTGCTTGTGTCAAGTATTTTAAGTGATACATGTACATGTAAATTATGTGATAATGTAATATGATTTGAAGAGTTTCCTTGCCCCTGCTTTATCTCTCTCTGTGTAGATCTTCCCCCTGCCTTCAGTGTTAATGATGTAGTATGGGCACCAGATCCAGGAGACAAGTCAAGATGGCCTGCTGTTGTAAGTAAACTTGGAATTAATACATTTGAGTGGTTTGCATTATTGTCTGCTTTTGATTTTGTTGTATTTAATAAATTGGACTAAATGCACGACACATTAAAGGTGGGTTTGCACAGGGCATGCGAACGATTCGCGAAGGATGTGAATGTCCAAATAATGGCAAAATCCAACATTCGGGAGACATTCTCCAAACTGTCGGAATCTGTTTGGGGTTTCACAAAATTTTGCGAACATCACAAACAAATCATGTCCCGGGATGCTGGAAACGCAAGAAATTTCAAACTTTTTTGAAATTCCCTCTGAACTAAAAACGACGAACCCCTGCGCATGTTTGGTGAACTTTTGGAGCCTAAAACGTGAATGTTGGACTTTGCCATGTTTTTTTCATTTGCATCATTCGCAAATCGTTCGTGTGCCCCGTGAAAACCCACTTTAAGCATCATGAGTTCTGAACACAAACATACAAAAGAACCACAAGACTGCAATGTGAATAATATTTACAACCATAAATTGTGTTAGGCTCTACCCCTTTGGACATGTAATGCTAATAGATAGACATGTATGTAATGTATATAATTGAATAGCATTTGCCGTCTGTGACCTTATTCATACTTATATCACATTTTGATAATGTGTATGGATAAAATATTAATACTCTTATATTATTTATTGCATAAATTAGTGGTACATGTATGATTTAATGAAATGTCAGGAAAATTCATTTTATAATTTGATACTGTGACTGAATAAGATACATGTTATGATCGGTGTATGCATAATTTGGTTTATCTTTCAGTGAGTGCTCAAAGCTAATACCCATATTTTGTAATAGTACGTGATAACATAATCATGGTGGATATGAAGCCTAAAAATGGATCCCAAACCAAATGATGTAGCTTTAGGGGCAATTCAAATAATTACAAAATGTGCTAAAGCCATCATGGTAGTAATTTCCAAAGCACTTTGGGAGTGCATAAGGATGTTATCTTTTTATGTTATATATCACTTGACATAAACTTATTATTGTTATTTTGCATTGAATCATTTTAATTTTAACCTCATATTTTTCTCATGGAAGGTGGTAGAAGTGGCTGGAGAAAACGTGTCGAGACGAGTCTACAATGTCTTCAAAACAAATCAAGCGAAAGAACATTACTTTCAAGTGTGAGTATCTATCACTGTCGGACAGAAGGACCAGATCTCCTTTGTTGGCATGGATTCAATCTTTTCTATGAATGGAAGAAAGAAACTAGTGAGAGTGAAATCTGAACATGCCACTCATAGTCAAATATCTTTAGATTTGAAGGGCATGTGGTCAGTTTTGATCAGTGATTAGAGTAGATCTCTGATTAGTTTAGTTTCCCACTTTACTGCTAGGATATAGCAATATCTACCCCAGCATAATGAAGGTGAAAATGATATTAACCTCATCATGTGGCAATTAATGAATTAAATTCAGTACCCATAATTTGTAATTGTTTTGAAGAGCTTATTGAATAAATAGTAATTTCCAAAAGAGACTCTGTACTGTAAAAAAGAATCTTTGTTTGTGATAGCTTGGAATTTAAAGTTTATGGTAAGATGGTAAATCTATATATTCTGGAATTTCATTACTTACAAATATGCACTATACCCCATAAAAAAAAAGAATCACAAACTAATGAAGAAAAAAAAATGATATACAGATTAAATAAACAGAATAAATTGAAGCACACATTAAACATATCCATGACTTGAGCTAACAAGAGCTTCAACTTGATTGATATTTTGTTTATGAGTGTTGGTAATACCGTGGCATCTTGTTACAACAAACTTCTTTGGACCAAGGAAATTACTTTGTTATATCGAAATCTTGTTATATAAGTACTCAAATACAATAGAATACAGAGAAGTAGAACCAGAAGAATTATCTTGCTATAATGAGAGTTTGTTAGAACAGTGCTCTTTATGAAGAGGTCCCACTGATAGTATGATAATACTATCACTTCATCATGCCAAAAAAAACCCCCAAAGAAACGATTAAAAGAAAAGAAAAATGATTTTTCAAACCTAAAGGCCCGAATTCACAAAGGAGGTTTGGTTTAAACCATGGTTTAAACCCTCTCCTAGGTTTTTCAAGTGTACGTGCGCACGGAATCCGATCCAATCATATATTCTCTTTAAGCGTGCGCATGGGCAATGTGCACTTATTTACACTTATTTTAGTACGCTTACGGAGGTTTAAACCTTAGCCATGGTTTAAACCTTTGTGAATTCGGGCCAAAATGTTGTAATAAAAAAACATCTTGAACAATACCTTCTCTTCATTGTACAGAAAATCATCAAGGTATCTGAAGCCATATAACTGTAGGGAGAAGGAAACCTATATGGTAAGTATACATATAATAATAATGGTGGCCGCTTCTCGTATAGTGGCCAGGCAGGATGCCGTGACACCGACGGTGCTCCGACATCATTACCCCTAGGGTTACCACGATTTAAATCACTTTGATTTGAAAAAAAAAAAATCTCTGATTTAAATGAAAAACAAAGAAAAACATTTGAAATTTTGTTGTTGATTTTGTTGATTTGACAAAAAATAATTTGAAAATCATTGTTTGATTTTGTTTTATTTTTTGGCTAAAAAATTCAAGCAAAAGTTTCTGTTTTCCAAATAATGTCCGATATTAGATCTACCAAAATAATATGTTTCTTTTCTATAGGATCAACATTTAGGGCAATAACTTTAAAAAAAAATCAAATAAATGTGATTGATTTAAAAAAAAAAAAAACAACATGATTTTTTTTGTTCCAACCCTGGTTACCCCGTTTATAGCTCCGTGGCCAAATATGTAGCACTCTAGCATACAGTTGTTTGGTTAAGGAGGAGATTTTGGTTTAGAGTTAGGATCATGTTAGCTTAGGACCAATGAGCAATCAAATGTAAAATGATATAAGCATGCCAAAACAGTTACATGATCAAGTTGCCAATTTGAGATTCCAGCAAAACACTGATATTAGGATCTACAACAGTAACAATTCTCACAATTTCCTCATTGTTGTTGCTCTGACATTTCTGGTTCCATCCAGATTGATTTACTATTTTGTATATATAGATATAGTTCCCTTTTGTGTATGTATATCTCCTATGACATTGGCAGATCCAGGGGGGGGGGGGGATCTCTTCCGGCCCGTGCGCCCCCCCCCCCCCCCCCCTTTGGAAGAAAAGTATGCATTTTGACCATAAAGGATCCGCCCTTTTGTCGATTGTGCCCCCCCTTTTTGAATGAAAAACCCTTTTTTTTTTTTGCTTGTCAGACAATTATGGAGGGAAACTGGACCTCAAACCCCCCCCCCCCCTCCCACTGAGCGAATTTTGGAGGTCTTGTGAAAAATTTTGAGAAGCTGGCAAGACCAAAATAATACGGGTCTACCTTTTCCAAAAGTTGACAAACCTGCACTTGTGTGGCCCCCCCCCCTTATACTAAATCCTGGATCCGCCCCTGTCTTATGAAAATATGTGATTCATGATGTAATATAGAATTTCAATGTTTTATTTTGTTACACATAAATTCTATATGGCTTCTGTACCTGTAAATATCCTTCCTTTAATAGCCCGTACATGCAGGATATGGAAGTAACTGTTAATTCTATCTTCAGTGTTACGATTGGATGTAGTTAAGTAAATATTTGCCCAAAGCATTCAGTCAAAGGTAAGGCAATTGCCTGGGAAAGAAACATAAAAAACACAACTAGCATCCATTGCCTCTATTATATTTTCCGGCTTTCGTTTCATTTTCAGAAATTCAAATTGCGTTATTTAGTGAAATATAGTTGGCACTTTAAAAGTGTTGCAGAGAGCCAACCAGTGACTGAAAATTTGTAGTGCTGTTATCAAATACAATTTTCTTTGTTGACATGGTGGACCAAATTTATGACCATTGCGACAGTTATTGACAAGACATGATCAGTAAATTTCATGTGCTAGAACAAGTTACTGCCGCTGCAGGTAGCCTACTGCTGCAACAATAGATGATGAAATGGAGCATAGCAATAAGTTAGAAACCAGGAAACGGGGAAAAGAAGTATTATGACACATAACCAATAATTTGATGTGGAATTCAGACAAATGTCATCTCTATTCCATTTGATATTTAATGGAATTCACAGTTTAGTATTATAATAATTATGTTGAAATGTCGTCATCCTGCTAAAATGGCGTCTTGTCAACAAGATTGTTGACAAAAGGCTTGTTGACAGCAGCACTAAAAATTTGACCGAAGTTCAGAATGGATAAATTTATTGGCAGAATATCAAGCCTCATTAATGAGTATGTGTATTCTATACTGTGATTAATTTGAAGCGCAAACAATATTAGTTGATTTTATATTATTCCACAGTGTTTGAGTATAAAATTGAACATGTGTTTTTGTTTACACAGGAGAAGGGAAAAGGTATAACTGAATTCAAGAAAGCTGTTGAGAAAGCAAATGACTTCATCATGAAAATAGGTGAGTTGATACCATCGATCTCTACCAGTGGATAAAGCAACGCACTTAACGTTTGATGCGATGTGTCGCCATGTTTGGGCTCTCAGAAAAACACCGCTGTATTACATGATATGCATGATACAAAAATGATGCGATCTGCTTGTTAGGATGGCAAGATAACATAGAAAAACAAAGATTCAGTGAAATGTTTCTCAAATGAATTGGAATTCGTTCGTAATTATAGCCATCGTTTCCTTGTGTATTTCATAAGATATTATTAGGAAGCAAAACTTTCGAACAGCCTGACCAAATGATGATTAATGATTTGCTAACAAATTTTCAGTGGTGTTTTGAAGCATTTCGAGACAACTTCAGACACAATTGAATTAATTTAGACTTGTGCTAAAAATAGCTAGGACCTTTAATTATTCTGCTGTCATGTTAATGACACTACATGGAAATTAGATGATGTATGTATATATTTTATTTTTCTGCAGGTTTGGGGAAGGTGAACTCCTATGAGGACTTCTTTAAACCAAGTGATGGTATGTACTTTCCAGTGAGCATTCATTTTCAGTCAGTCCAGAGGGGGCAGAACGTTGGGCTTGGACAATGGAAGTGGAGGGGCACCGCCACTTTCATTGTCCGAGCCCAATGTTCCTCTGCATGTGAGTCAGTCAATCAATTAATAAATTACAGATCGAGCATACGATCTTTAACACTGGGAGTAATATGCCGAAAGATTTGTTTACAAATTAAAAATTCCTCCCCAGTCAAGCTTCTTCGTTTATTAACCATTGTCTACGGCGGACCGTTTGAATATTAATGAGTCAGAAAGAAGAGGATCTTGGGTATTTGATTCTAGTTCGTCGTGACTTGGCCGTGAACCAGAATAGCCTGGTGGTTAAGTCGCTGCCCGGCAAGCAGTAGATGACAGGTTCGAATCCCGCTGGTTCCAATTTTTTCTGACTTGTGTTTTTCATTACAGATCGAGCATACGATCTTTAACACTGGGAGTAATATGCCGAAAGATTTGTTTACAAATTAAAAATTCCTCCCCAGTCAAGCTTCTTCGTTTATTAATTAATAAATGGTTTATTAAAAAACCCAAGTTCAGCAGTACTGAGACTGAATGGCACATGCTTAGAATAATCAAGACACATTATCAATATAAATCGCAATATAATAAAAGAATGTAAAAGCCATTATTACAAGTTGCAGTACATCAATAAAACTATAGGTTATACAATTATAAAATATGCTCATTAAAAATCTATTGTAAAAAATCACACACCATACTAAATAACAGAATAAGATAGAAAAGTGAGGAAAGAGATAGAGGGGTAACAGAGATATTGCATGTGAAATAGAAACAGATTAAGGGTGAAATATAGATAAAAATCTAACATTTCTTTCATTTGTTTTGTATTTCTTGTTTTTTTGTTGGGGGGGGGGGGGGTGAGCATGTATATGAAAAGCTTGTCAGTGTGTTTGCATAAACTAATGTGTTTGCCTCAGGCAAACATTATACTAGAACTGCACCTAGTGGCTGTGCTTTACAGTGACCCCACCTCCTATTCAAAGCTTCATGTAATTTTATCAGTATGATATTGTGAAACCAGTCAAAAGTAAGCAATAAATCATCTGTATAAGCTGTATCAGAACCATGCATGATTGATTGCCTAGTTTCATAGTTGTTCAAATTGACATTTTTGAAATGCATAAAGTATTTTCCTGATGGCAAGACAATAGCAGTTTGGAAGGTCTTTATTTATATTAATTTGATGTGATTATGCAAGAAAATGTGGGATATCAGTTCATGAAGGATGAATTGAACCCTGGATCTTTGCCATATTTGTCATGTTTGTAATATGCTCTATGAATCTAAGCATATTATTATTATTGGGCAAGATGATGAAGGCATTTTATGATTTTTGTTTGCTTGTGTGAGAAACAAACTATGGGCTTACTGTGAGATATGATCGGCTATAGCCTCTAGCCCTAGTGTTTATGGTGATCAAATTCATGAATCAAAGGCCTATTGGAATATTTATAATGTCAGATTTTTTTTGCCTTTTAAAGCTGTCAACCTTTGAAGTTGAGTATGAAGATTGAGTATGACTTTCAATATTTCTTTTCTCTTTCTTTTCAGCATACCTTGACTCCCCGCCACCATCTCCTGACTATACATCTCCTCCATCTCCACCCCTGATCGTTGGACATAGCAGCCCAGAATACCCCCTTCACTGTCGAAAGACCAGCCAACATGTTATTGATGTCGATGATGATGATGATGATGAAGATGAGGAGGAGGAGGATAAGGAAGGAGGCCTGAATGATAGTCTAAATAGTGTCAAGAGCCATTGTAATGGAACATCAAAGGAAATCACAAGATTGTACGTTGATTATCTTTAACCTTCAAGATAATGTTGAGTTCTGGTCATGCAAGTACATTGTGAAAGAAACTGTCTCAAAGCAATTGGGAAAGGTTGATCATATCTACATAAGCATTGGGTTCACTGTCGGGTTTGGGAATCATCAAAATGACAAGAAAGTCGCCCAATCTCACTGAAAAGCACATGCACTGCACACAGAAATGGGTCTATGGGACTGCACACACATGTGGCATGAGTGTTCGGCCCGAACACTTCAGCTATTTCTTGTCATATTTTGAATATAAGGGGAATGGAGGAGCAATCCTTTTCAGGGGACATTCCTACTATGATGTTCTTGCAAACTGACATAAAAGGAATGAGAAAGCTCACAAATTATTTTTCACCTTCCCCAGAACTCAACCTTCCCTTTAAAGGTCATATGAAGTTTGGGTAGTCGTCTTATTATTATTAGTGAATTCCTCCGCTCGCCGAAGAACTGTGTATGCACAGGAGATCAGGAACCAGTAACACTGTCAGAGTTGGTCATTAGATGAGAGACAAGAAGAATGAAAGACAGAAATAAGAAAATGGAATTCAACCTTTTTAATGTAATTCACACTGGTGTGTTTCAAAAGATCTTATAGGACAATTTAAAAGAAAATTGTCCAGTATTTATCAATGCCATTTACAAGGGACTAACTTTCATCTCAACTTCCTGCATTGTGTAATGTGTTTCACATTCTTTGTATTTTGATTGGAAAATATTGATAATTTATATTATTCCTAAGATAGGCCTAATGTTCAATACTGATTGTTACTTTATCGAACTGAAACACAATCGCAAATCAAGCTATTACCCAATATATCTATTTGACCATGGACCTACTAGATATTTGACATAACAAAGTCCAGATGAAATATAGCTAGAGTAGCATATATGATGGACCCTGGGATATTATGGTGATCACTATATTATTGATATCCCAGTGTTCAGCATTAAAGGGAATCTTGAGTTATGGAAAAGGTGAAAAATAATTTGTGAGTCTGCTCAATCCTTTTGTGTCTGGAAGAACATCATAGTAGAAACATCCCCTGAAAAGGATTGCTCTTCAAATGCTCTTATAGTCGAAATATGACTAGAAATAGCTAAAATGATCAGGCCAAACACTCCTGCCACTTGTGCGTGTAGCCCCATATTCCCATTTCTGTGTGGAGTACATTTGCTTTTCAGCGAGATTGGGTCAATTTCTTATCTATCTTGATGATTCCAAAACGACACAGTATAAAACGATTATTATGCAGACATGGTCAACCTTTCCCAATTGCTTTGAGACAGTTTCTTTCACAATATAATTGCATGACCAGAACTTTTCTTTACCTTTAATACTGTGGCAACTTGAAGCTGTCATGAGGATAGGTACTTTTATGTTTCTATTGGCTTTATGGTTGTGAAGTGACCCGCTTTTCCTCTATTTCTCATCTGCAGGAAAAGGAAATGGCAACGCAAGGAAAAACGCCTTCTTGAGCACATGAGAAGTCTACAGACAAAGGTAAGCAAAACTACATGAGTTGAGTTTGAGTTTATTAACAACACATCGTATAAATGACAGTATAATCATTAATATAAAGAGTAGAATAATTTTAAATAAATACATATACATAAAGTACTGATCTACATGAAATGAATATAAGTAGATTTACAGTAATATAGTGAAACCTGTCTATAAAGGTCACTCAAGGGAGACAAGAAAAGCGGTCTTTATGAGCAGGTGGTCTTTATGGACAGGTTCCTTTAATACACATTTCAATGAGAAACACTTTTCAAGGGAAACAAAAATTATGGTCGTTATAGACAGGTGGACTTTCTATACAGATGTTCGTTAAAGCAGGTTTGACTGTACATATACATAAACAAAAGTACTGGGCCCCCTTGCTTAAAACTTGCCATTAACGGTAATTTTGCCATCAATGGTAACTCCCATGGAAACCTTGATTTTGATTAGTTGTTGAGTGATGTTACCATGGTAGTTACCAGTGATAGCAGAGTTACCATTAATGGTAAGTTTTATGCAACGGGGGCCTGATCTTCATGAAGTGAATATAAGTGGATTTACAACAATATGTAGCCGTGTTTGTAGATCCATGAATAATCAAGTACTTGATTACATGAAATATGAACAAGTGAGAACTAATTTCATAGCACTTCTCCCTGGCAGCTAGGTTAATAGCAATTTAGACTTAGTACACGGTGCATGCGTATGAGTATGACATAGTGAAACCTGTCTATAAAGACCACTCAAGGGAGACAAGAAAAACAGTCTTTATGAGCAGGTGGTCCTTACGTACAAGTTCTGTTAACACATATTTTCAGTGAGAAACACTTCTAAGGGAAACAAAAAGTATGGTCTTATAGACAGATGGTCTTTCTGTACAGGTGGTCACTAAAGCAGGTTTGACTGTATAGATTTCAACATATCTAAAGTACTTCATTGCTTAGTAAACGCATAATACCATATGGTCTGTATGCGTTATAGAACATCACTATAATAATGTTACATATCTAAAGTACTTCATATTCATTGTTCAAATAAATCCTGCAATTACATTTAGCAAATATAGTTGCAACTTTGGCCGGTGAATGAGATCTGTACTTCTTTGGACGAAATTTCCTTCAATACACTTTAAAAAAAGGACACCCACTTTTCTTTGTCGAATTAGATTTTTTAAAATTAAACTAATAATAATGGCTTTTAATCCTCTCTAATCACTTGTTTTTCATTCACCTCATAATACACTCCAGATAGATGAATGGAAATGATTTGTATTATCACTATTGTTATATCCACAGGAATACCTTGTTGGCATCCAGCATGGCAAGGTAGCCAGTCACAGACATCAGTGGTTTCTATCCACCAATCCCAGTGACAAAGGAAGACTCTTGAGAGGATCCTTTGGTGCCCTCATCAACGAGAAGAAAGTGAGAAATGCATGGAGTAATATTCTTTGGTCAGGAGCGTTACACTCCAGCCCTCCTATCCAAAATTTTTTTTTGTCTATGCTCACCATACTTATGGGATGTGGGACTACGACATTGATAACCCATGCCCTTGTCCTCATAAACAGTAGTGACGTGATTTTAATGCGTTAATTACCTGAAAAATAATTTGTGTTCAGCTAGAAAGTATCAAATCAACCTCGGAGAACTTTATCTGCCATTCTATAGGTCAATAGTTAAGGAGTATGAAGGAAATAAAAGATATTATGAAGGTGCACGCACGGAACTGAACTCCGAGTTTTGGTTCACCGCGAGCCCTTATCTTGGCCCGTATGGGTGCGTCGAGTAGTCTACTCATGAGTCGCTTTTGCTGTTGTAGAGAGTGTAATTAAACATACAATATCTCTTTATAGAAGTAATATTTGAAGCCCATATTTTGAATATAGTATAATGACATGGAAACTCTAACATACAGAGCAAAATATTTTTGGTGATTGGTACCCATTAAGAAGGAAGGAGGATTTTTAGGAAACTGGTTCCCTGGGGAGTGTTTCATCAAGTGTTTAGTCAGTGATTTTTACCGACAAATTTGCTCTCAGCCAATCAGATGCAAGGATTTCAGTACCTTATGACAGTTGTCAGAAAAAATCACTGACAAAACACTTGATGAAACGCTCCTCTGGTATGTACTTGGTTCTTAGCATGCAAGTGTTAGGTAATTGGAGTGTTTGAAATTTGTGTAAAAGAATAGGCTGCTTATAAAAGGGTGTAGAGGGTAGAATAAATGAGAATGCAAACAAATATTTTTCATTGACCTTTAGTTTTATAGAGATTACCTGTGTGAGTGGAAGAAAGGGCATTCCTTTAACCCTAAAAAGGCAAAGGGGGGGGGGTGGGGGTGGGGGAGGAGGAGGATAAGTCCAATCTTTCATGATTTTCAGATAGTAGACATTGAATTCATATGATCCAGTTGGTCATATTATAGCAAAATATTTTACTATTCTTCACTCTGTAAATGAAATTAATTTACCGACATGTTTAACACCAAAAGCAACATTATCAGGATGTGTGTGTGTGTGTGTGTGTGTGTGTAATTGGGTTTTTACAGACGTGTATCAATCAGATATGATTATTTACGTCTGGGACCGACCTTTAACGTCACCATCTGAAAGACGTGACTCAGTCTCGAACCTGGGTCCGCTGAATCAGTTTATAACTTCCACTGGTAGCTGGATTACAGGCGCACGCCAAAACGCCCAGGAGTACAGGGCCCTGTCTTATAAAGAGTTGTGATTCATTCATATTGATCTCGCAAATTGAAATCAACGCTGATTAATCACAACTCTTTGTATGACTGGGCCCAGATGAAAAAGGATGTAGACAATAATAGATTAATAATTATATAATATTGAATGGCCGTGAGTGGGATACAAGGATACATCGCGCGAACTAGTGAAATATTTTCAAAGCGAGTGCAATGTACCCTTGTATCCCACGAAACAAAAGCCATTCAATATTATTATTATTACCTATATCATGTATATGCCTATCTGGTAGCTATTACAAACACGTCTGTTGCCTGCCAGTCCCTCGATCTGATTTCAGGTTATTCATACAGTATGTACATGTAATCTGGGCCGAGCAATTGTGACGTAAATTGTTACTGCGCGTATCCATTGTCCAAGCCTTACTGCGCACATGCACTTTGATGAAAGCGCACTGACCAAGCAAAATACGGTGTACTCTTGCACAGCAAAATTAGTACAGTAGCCTATGGGAATTTGGTATAGCATTGATTATGCCCTGATATTGCACGCGCAAATCAAGCGGACAAAAATATGCGTTTTTAATGCGCCGCTAAAATACCTTATACAGGTAATAATTAAAAATGTTGTATGATTTCTAAATGTCATTGTCTCTCATTATCTCTTTCAGCGATTTGAAACTGTGAACTACCTGAGGGATCTACTAATTAGTGACAGGTCTCTCTTGTCTAGCCCTCGCTACATGATGGAAGTTGCTCTACCTGAGGTATTATTCACATCTCATTACATGATAAGTTAATCCCTTAGAGTAAGATTTTATATAATTATTTCACAAGGATTGTGGCTTTCTTGTAGACCTGAAAATTATTATTTTTGTATACTGTATATCTGGTCAGAACTGCAGGCATGAAATTTGCTACTGACCGCCGGGCAGTATAGCGAAACACATTGACTGGCATAGCTCGACTTGCACGTATAATGCAAGGACGCAGTATATGCCCATGAACTTAACAATGGATATGCGATTAAATTGGTAAATTTACCTCCAAATAAATACTTTTTGACAAGGCATATTTTGTAAAAATATCTCTACTGTACTTGAGAATCCACACGCAGGATGCGGTATATAAAACAAATATTGACTGCACTATACCCCTTAACTTCGTCTTGGAGCATGATACGGTCTCTAGATCACCTTGGGCAATGGTTTTAATTGCGCCCCTCGAAGCAGTAAATATTTACATTAGATTCATTCATTGTCAACCATGCTATTGAGTATGAGAAAGTGTAATTGGTGGAAATGAGTCATCTGAAAGAGAATTCACAATATATTTGTATTCTCCTTATATCAGTGTGCCCATTTTGGTCTGTGCATCTTAAACCTTTTAGAGTAGTTTGATAAGTAAATGAGAAGTGAACTGAATTATCCTGGGCCAGATATTTTTTGGTATTCAATGTCTCTCATCTGGATTTGTGTAAATTCCTTACAGCTACCCTTATGCAATAGATAACTTTACTTACCTCTTTATTAGCGGTAATAACCACCTGCCATTACATGGCTTTTGATTTAGGACAGGTTCTTTTATTCTGTTGAATACAAAGCCCAAGATGACCAAGAAATGTTCAGATTCAGATTCAGATTTCATTTACTGATCCATATTTCAGAAATACAGAAAATTAGCCTCCACTAGCATAAGAAAAACATTATACCTAACAATATACAATGTACATAATAACAATATCACAATTTTAATGATTACCATTACCTTTCATGTCCTTACCTCTCCTATTGCACTTTTGCTTATTTGTGATGTATTTCATCTTTTGCACAAGTTGCGCCTTGAGCATTTGATCATCAAGTGGATTCGGCGCCTTATAAATCTTATATATTATTATTATTATTAAGCCTGAGTCGAATCGATTGGTTAGCCGGTGTTCGATCGAAGACATCGAATCCCGAATACGTTTTGGCAAATTCGGTGCATCGATTTGTAGTCCGCCAGATTTTTGACTACCGTAGCCACCATGAAAAAATCAAATAAAAAAAGAAACTCCATAACGTACAGCATATATACTAGCAGAGAACGTGAAGGCGACTTCAAAGTTCAAACTGTTGGCTAACTTTCGCTAATTCGCTCGCGGAGGATGTCGCGCTTTACCTGTGCTTTCTGTATGGAAAAATCGTTTTGTCGTTACGAACTGAAGTTTACGATAATTTTCTTGCACCCTCTCTGCATTGTCAATTTGACAATTGTATAATTGAACATGATAAATACGGGCATGAGTACGAGTGTTCCTACTTAATTCGCAATAACTAATATCACACTCTCATCAAATTGGCAATTACTTCTGAATGATCTCTGAAGCTGAATGAAGTCGAGTCTATATTGAGCGACGAAAAGTTTATTTCGTATTGTTTTTTTTTTTGGCATCGAACAAACGTGTTCCATTCAGCTCTCCAAAGACAAAGTAAGATTATTAATTCTTTGAATTTGAATCATTGTCGGGTATGTCGACAATGAGCATCGCTTCGTGCGACACTAGTGATATTTTGGCTAGCCATACGGACTAGAAACTTAAGATTTTGGCTCGTCCGCTGTGATTTTTACTAGCCATTGGCTAGCGGGCTATCGTTAATTTCGAGCAGCGAGAGCCCATACATATGCCCGCGATGCCAGCGGACCGGTCACCGGTGCATGGTGCATGCACTGCGTGCAACTGTGTGCAACTCTGTTTTCACCGCACATCATTTATCGATTAACCGGTATTCGATCGAATCAAAGCCGTCGAATCCCGGTTTATGAAATATTCGATATGACTCAGGCTTAATTATTATTATTATACATCATATAAACATATAAATACTCAAGTACAAATAGCGAAAGAAGGAAAGAGGGAAAGTGAAGAAGAAGAGAAAAGGAAATGTAACAGAGTGATAATCAGACTACCAAAAATAGAAATACAATACACCCAGAAGGCACAAAACATACGAGCTGATAAAAGAGAAAAATAAGGAATAAATAAGTAAAAATGTTAAAAAGATCCGGATCAAAAAGGACGTTGAAAAATGTATTAGACATGATGGCACCTTTGAAGTAATGAAAACAGACATAAAATGAAGAAAACGGGAAAAATAACTAAAAAAACGGGAACTAAGAAAAAGCCAGTGGTGGTCACCACAGTGCAGTGCCCTCTGTGTCTGTGGAAAATTCATGTTACACCAAAATCAAATTGTATCCAATGGGTTAATTATATTTCGAGAATTAGTTATAATAATAATAATAATGTCCATTTATATAGCGCAGCTACTATACAAATATATTCTATTGCGCTTTACAGAGTATCATATTATTACCCTGGCTTCAGCCCAGCTGCCATGATAAGGCACTAAAGCATTCAGGGAATTTCTTCCTACCGGGTACCTATTTACTTCACCTGGGTGGAGAGTGGCAAATGTTGATTAATGTCTTGCCAAAGGAAATTTTGTGAATGATTATACTTCATTGCGATGTATCACGATGTATCACGATGTATCACGATGTATCACGATGTATCACGATGTATCACGATGTATCACGATGTATCACGATGTATCACGATGTATCACGTCTTGTTTCAGGCTCTCAACTTTGCCTACCAGAAGACTTTCAGGGTTAGTAAAGATGAGGCTGAGAAACTCATTCACATGGACGGTCAACAGGTCATCAGAGATCTGGACATAGGTTGACCATAGCAGTGACTGATCAAGGAACCACATGAGAGCAATAAAGCCTGACAACTGGATAGCATCATTAAAATCAGTCACTTCCTCAGGTTTTTCATAAAAAAAATCAACAACCTTCTAGCAACACACCAGGAAAACAAGCAGGATATCGATGATACAGGTGATAAGCTGAAAAGGTTACAGAGGTAGTGAACATGATTTTCTAGTTATGATTTGTTGTGAAATACTCCAGGCATTTATTGTCCAGACTTACATGAGATTATGTATAAGAGATTTCCAATTTTTTCCTTTGACTTTGTGCGTACACTGTATTTTCCAATTCGTGGAAGTTATATACAGCCATGGAAAAAATTATTAGACCAAGAATGGTTACTGATATTATTTTTGTGGTAAGAAGGAAATAAAATATCATAAAAGCAAGGTACAATTGCTGGAATTTGTTATTCATTCAATGAAATACAAAGACAAATCAGTTTTATAATTTTGTATGCATATTATAGTACCCTTATTACAGAAGCCTGATCTAATAATTTTTTCCAGGGCTGTACATGTTGAGAGGGGTCATTTTTGATAATTTGTGCAATGTTGATGTGGACCATGTAGATGTAGACATTGGAAGATATTTTGAATCAAGATTTTTTGCCACATGTAGCAGATTGAATAAATAGCTGATATTTCAACTGTCGTGTGAATTGAAAAGTGTACAGGAGAAGAATTTTGTTTTTTGTTTTGTTTGTTTCCTCTTCCATTTGCTGTGACCCATCAATGTCAATCTGACAATTGACCAGTTAAAGGACACAGATGATTACTGACACTATGTGGAAATTAATGACTTGATGCATTCATAGAAAAAGAAAATGATAAAATAATAATTATAAATTTAGCGCCTACTCCAAGAGCAATACTTGAACTCATTGGAAGTAATTATAATAATGTATGTGATCAGATGTAACTATCTTGTTTAACTGTTTGCTTTTCCATTTTTTTTCCTTCCAACTGTTCTGTGGTCTTTCACCATAAAATTTATTATATTTTTTTATTAAGTTGTACTGCATTCAAATCAAATGATCTCATTTCCTAATTTCTTTTGGTGAGAATCTGTTACAGAAGTATTAAAATTTGGACAGAATAATTGTTGCCTTTTTCTATAAATCGTGTGCATCACTACAAGCCTTGCCTTATGTTTTCTAAACTTTTGTTCATTGTAACATGAAATTGCGTTGCTTTATTTGGCATCCTTGCTTTACTTCAGAGATTATATTATTTTAAAAAGAAGGTGACACTTGGGTTAGAATTAACAGGTATGTTTATCTTAATAATCAACACTGTGCATTATGTTAAATGCACAATTTACCATTTAGAATGAGCTAATGAAATCGGTAGTAGGTAATACTGGCAGCATAATTTTAAAAAAAGAAACAAATGTCAACTGAAATAGTTGTCCAAAAGTATTTGTTTCTTTATGCGTGGGCTCCCCATCATACGTAGGAAAATAATGTCTAACAAGTTCATATCCAAAAAATGCCTAAAGATTTGTTTACGAATTAAAAATTCATATCCTTTTTTAATATAATTGTCAGTAATAAAAGAAGAAAGGAAATGGAAGTGTGTTGGATATGGTTTCATATTGTTCCACTTTTGTCAAAAATACCTGTGTGACGTATTTTGATGTATTTTGATGTACCATCCATGATTTCCAACGAATTTTAGTGTAATTATCTGAAAGGAATGCCAAATAGTTGTGTTAATCGAACTTTCGGTTTTTCTTTGTAGGTCAAGGATATGAATTATTGTTTATTTCTCATTTAATGTGACATTCCACTTGAGGAGGAGGAAAAAAAAATCACAGCAGTCAAGAATGCTAGTATCTTGCTGCAGTAGTTATTATCTAAAGAATCAAAGAAATGTAATGAAAAGGTTTGGGGGCTTATGAAAATTAGAAATGTGCACTGATACAATAGCTGATTATCATTTTGCTTGAAAGTACATGAATCCAATATCTCAAAAAAGAACTGTGCACAATAGACTGCTTCGGTATTGTATGCAAATTTTATACATATCTTTCAAACAAAGGTTTTTCTTGACAATCTGAAAGCTTGCCGGACATAGCAACAAATAATGTATGCAAACTGGATTCCAAGCATTGAGGCACATTTATAAAAAGCAGGTTAATGGAATAGCTCGTCACTAGGCGCGCAGAGAAGAATTGTGCATAGATTTAAATACATTGCAGAACTGGTCTATTCTACACCAGCAGAAGATGAAATAGTACCTTTGAGAGGATCCGATGGTAATGGTGTCACATTATACAGATGATGCATGCAAATAAGTTTGTTATATGACATTATCAGCATGAGATGAGTCTCTTTGCAACCGTTGAGTACGATCGGTGCAGACAGGCTCATCGAGAGCTGATAGATCGTATAATGAACAAATGAAGGCATGCTTCATTGATATGTTTGTATAAAATGCAATATCTGGGCCCTGTGTCATGAAACTTGTTATCAATAACAAGTTGCAATAACTGTTATAAGCTACTGAAATCCTTGCATCTGATTGGCTGAGAGCAAATTTGTGTGGTAAAAATCACTGACCAGACACTTCATGAAACGCCCCTCTGATTAGCTCACAGATTTTGATTATGCTGAATTGATTATCTTTTTATCATAAAATAGTAAAAGTTTGTTACTATTCAGAAAAAAGGTTTGCGGTACAACCATGTGAGTTGGAATAACTCCACGTTCCGGTCAGAATGCTCTGGCCGTCGTCAGGAGAATGAGAAGAGCGAATAAATCAGCAGAATTTATATATGAAGCAGCAATTCATATTACTATTGTTTGAATAGTAATGTAAGGGTGGATATTTTCACGCGATTTATTTTTCGCGCTCGGCCAAGTAAGGTGAATTTTCGCGCAAATTTCACGCCCCGCAAAAATTTCCACATTGCAAAATAGTCCACGTTCATGCATCAATGAAGTAATTTTTATGTACCTGTACATTGTACATAGCACATACATTACATTACATGCACATGTAAAGATGAATACCTCACAAAGGGAAATTTTAAGCATTGATAAAGCATTGATAAAGTAAAGCAGGCACCATGAAATTTCTCAAACTTATAAACTGTTTTAAATATGTGCACTTGAACAACTCTTGTATGAAACAATATGTGTGACTGTATTGTGTAGCTGTTGATACCCATTATTATCTTACTCATAAAATATACATTTTAGATAGTAGCAGAATGGTTCACTTATCCCCTTCATATGTTAACACCCCATGCCCCCACTTACATGTAGATCAGTGCTCTGTGAAGATAACTTTTGGTGAATAGCTATAAGATATACCGTCATCCTTTCCAATCTTGTTCTTAGATGTGCATTACCTGGATAAGTTAAGTTGTGCAGAACATACCTGGAAAGCTGATAAACATTTGTGTGTTCATGTGGTACTAACTGCTATGAAAAAAGAAGAAGCCCTTGTAAAAAAGAACCATAGTACCCATGGTAATTTGACAAAATTAACATCAAATCATGCAAAAATACTATCAAATTACCATGATTTGATGGTAATTTGGTCAAATTACTGTCAAATTAAAATGGGTACTATAGTACTTTTTTACAAGGGAGAAGATTAATGATAAATTCTGCCTTTTATTTGTATTAAAGGGAAAGTCCACCCTGATAGTAAGTTGGTTTTAAAAGAAGCAGAAAAAGTCAAGAAACAGATCAATGAAAGTTTGAGCAAAATCCAATAAGAAATATGAAGGTTATGAATTTTTGAAGTTGTAATCAATCAAACACAGATAGGAAAACTCAAGCGACGTATCTTGTGAGCTCCTCTCCCATTTGCTCCTTACACATGAATTCATAAATTTTCTTTGTTTTCGACGAGGGAATAGCTTTGTATCATACAGATTTTTAGTAAAAGCATTAAGGTGCATGCATGACAAATATTTTCCTTACAGAAAAAGGAACTTTATGATTTTTCAGTATAGGGAAAATGGGAGAGGAGCTTGCAACATACATTGTGTTTGATAGATTACAATGTCCAAAACTCATAACTTATTTCCATTTTGCTTAAACTTTCATTGATCTGTTGCATTAATTTTTCTGCTTCTTTTAGGGTGGACTTCCCATTGATTGAAATTCCCACCTATAGTATTACTATACATTCCTGTCTGAAAGTTTTTTTTTTAGTAATTATGAAATAATGTTAGACATTTTCTTTTTATCGACAATGCAAGTTGAAATTGAAGTGACATTAAAGCCAGTTTCTATGCCTTCCCTCCTATACATAGTGCTAACATGTCTTTCCATTCAGAGGCTATATACTTCAAATGAAATGATTAACTGAAAAAAATGTTTAAATTGTAGGAATACAAAAAGAATAATCTCATGAATTATAGAACATAGATATTTCTGCAACCATAATGATGAAAATATTCCAGACATTGTAAACCCAATCATCTTTTGAAAGCTTTCTATGAATAAATCATTTACACTTTTGTAAAATTCATGTGAGTCTGCAGTAGTGTTGATTGATTATTCTTTTATGTGTAGGACATACATGAATATCAATATTTGGACAGAAACCGCAGTGGTTTAGATACTTGTACATCATGCTTCCTCTATAAAAGTGGTTTCTTTTTCAGGTTTGAAAAATGAGAGGGAGGTGGAAAGGTGTAATGGAACAGAGGATTAAAGGGGAAGGAGGGAGGGAGAGAGAGAGAGAGGGAGGGAGAGAGAGGGAGGGAGAGAGAGAGAGAGAGAGAGGGGTGGGGGGGGGGGGTGGGGAGGACAGAGGATATAGGTAGAGGAGGTGGAGGTATGTTGAGGGAAGAAGAGATAATATACCGTATCTTACTATTGGTCTGGAGGGAAGAGAGATCGAAAATGTAAGAAATGAGAAATATGAAAACGAAAGAAATGAGAAAATAGGAAGAGAATTAGAGGATGAGAGAAAGAGAGTGAAGAAAATAAGACGAGGAGTAGGAAAATGATAGTGGCCGAAAGGAATGAAATCAGATGGGACGGATTGAAAAGAGGAGAAGTGAGTTAGGTAGAAAGGATGAGAAAAGGGAGTTAAAGAAAATGATTTTTACAAGAATTGGTTCTGGAAATGGACCAAAAAATACATTATGCATATGTACATACATACAGTACATACTTCTTTCTACATGTAGCGGTAGGACTTTGATATAATGTATCAAAAATGCAAAACATGTGAGAGAGAGATATTTATATTATCAATATTCTTGTTTTGTCACTTCATGAACACAACAAGATTTTAAAAAAAATGTGTAATAGAATAACAGTAATTTTAAATATGCTCACATGGGCAGAATTCAGTGCCTGCTACAAGATAAATGAACATTTTCAGTGTGTTTTCAGTACACAATAATCCATTTCATTTATAAATGCATAATATCTTTTATTTCCTAAATCGGATTTCCTACTTTCTTGTGTGAACAAAAGAACTAATATCTTTTGAATATTTGGTAAAAGCGAGGAAATTCTTGATTTTCCACTTTCTTTTAGTATCGACAAATCCTCGGTATCGATATCAAAATCATGATGAACATGCAGGAGCATGTATCCTGCTATGTTAGGTCAGAATCTCCTTATCATAAGCCCACATCACTAAACAGAAGCAAGAAATGCAATCTCTTCTTAACGAGTATTGACTTAAAGTCATAACACCTGCAGTTTATCCCAAGGCCTCGTGATAAAGCAAAATTTGAGGAGTGATTAGGAACGTGTACATACATCTGAATTTCTTTTTTCTTCTTTTTTCCTTTTTTCTGTGGATAGTTTTCCTTGCATGTGCATGATTAGTACCAAATCATTGAATTGTAGTTACCAAACAAGAAAAAACAAAAACTCTAAAAATTAAATGGCCATGAATTACACACTGGCAGATTCACAAACTCCCAGATTTTCATTGCAAGAATATGCAAACTTTGTTAAAGGGAAATCCAACCTTAATGGCAAGTTGAGAGAAGCAGATTGGTAAAAGTTTTAACAAAATCAGACAAGCAATATGAAAGTTATGAATTTTTAAAAGTTGTAATCAGTATAACTATGGGAATTTCAAATTGGCTGAATAGGTGATGTCCCTATGATGAAGTTGTGGACAACTCCCCCATTTGCTCCAACATACAAAATGACTAAAATGTCATTTTTTTCAAAATGTATTACTCAGTAAGATCTTTTTTCTTTAATGAGGACCTATAACAATATATGCTATCTGCAATATATTTTGAGCACTGCCTCGAGGGTAAATGCGCTTTGGAGAAAACTGCAAATTAATGATATTTTTGTGTACGACAAACGGGAGAGTTGTCCACAAGACTGTCACAATCGACTCACCAAATTGCCAATTTGAGATTCGCATAGATGTAGTGATCTCATTTTTCAAACATCCATAACTTTCTATACCTTGTCCGATTTCTTTCAAACTTTCACTATCCTGTTTTTCTTATTTTTCTGCTTTCATACAAATCAAGTTATTACCAAGGTTGGATTGCCCTTTAATTTTAGAGACAATTGTGAAAAATCAGGAACCGCAGATCTACCATGCAGATATATTAGCGTGGTCATTGGCAGTGTATATGTTGAAAGAACTTAATAAGTCAGCTTTCAGCTTCAGATAGAAAGTTGCAAAGCTTCTTAGAGTGACATTTTTGTAAACTTAATTGTACAAAATCTATTGGCAAAAGTTCATACAACAGTTTTTAACGGGTCCACTTGCTATTCATAAGGACTGCTATTCATAGAAAACCGCTATTCATAACGCGTGTTAAATGAATAATTATGAATAGCGAGGTAATATGTCTATGGTTTGCTCGCTATTTAGAAGGACCACTATTCATACAAAACCGCTATTCATTTAGTCACGCGCTATGGATAGCGGTCCTTATGACTAAGTGGTCCTTATGAATAGCGGTCCTTATGACTAGCGAGGTTACCCTGTATTTAAGCAGGCAATAATAATAGATGTTTTGTGCTTCGATACTCACATACATACCTGTGTGTATATATAAGAAATGGAAAAGGAATCAAGATGACTTGATTTTTAATTATCAGCATCATAACCATCATTGATTTATTATCATCATCATCACCATCATTACTATCATCATCATCATCCATAACTGTTATCAAACTTTCTCCATCATCTTCAAAATGACCATTTATCAAGAGTATTCCAACCCCTACCCCGATGCCCAATCACCCACAAAATGAAACCAAAATAATGGTCCAATTCAAATGTTTCTTGGTGTAATTTCTTTTAATAACAATATTTAAGACAGCAAGAACATTACACTAAGAAAATGTAATAGAATGTTGACAGAATCAGTTCAAATTTAGTAATATGGTAGAAGTATAAATAACGGTAATCAATCTTTTGTTTATCCATAAACATTTTGCATGTATAAAATTTTCAAAAAATCCTAATACAAGCAACCTTAGGGCTTTGCATTAACTGAGACAAGGGGATCATTTTACAGACACTTTTTCAAAATAATGAGGGCTTATTGTACATGTTTATATTCTCAATGGAATTATTGTTGAAATACTGTATTGGGTTTTGTGAATTTTAGAGAGTCATTTGTACGTCAACCCAATTTAAATAGACTCAGTGGATGTGAATTAGAAATAATGAACAGTAACTAATAATATGTGTACATGTGCTTTGTTGTTTATGGTGCATATATCATACATTAAATCATGATAATTTGTGATTTTGTCCTTCAGTAGATTTAAAAAAAAATCATTGTGGAAATGAAAAAGATATTCTGCTTCTACAATAGATTAACCCAAAGAATATGAAAGAAAATTACCAGTACATCCATTTTCAATGTACATGCCGGTGAGAAAATTGAAAAAGAAAGTTGTATGTGACTGTAAAATCAAGCTATATTGTACACTTGATAATGAAATGAGAATATTTACAATATAGCACAAACTTGACATAACGTCATTGACGTGCATGGAATGTACATCAGCTTTCACATAAAGAGACTGTCTTCTACTAAGCACAGCCATTACAGTCCCAGCATCTCATTTCTTTCAACATTACTACATACATACATGTACATCTTTTACACCATATGTGACATCAGCATTACAAGCTCTTTCCAAATATCTTAATGCTATGTGAACTTTTCTAAATCTAGTTTAGTTCACTAAAACATTGTCGCAACACAGTACAATAATTTCCCATGCACATCTCAAATGCAGTCGAGTTCTGCATGGGAAATGTGAAAGAATAATTTGTGAGCTTTCTCGTTTGGAAGATTATCATAGTAGAAATGTCCCCTGAAAAAGGACTGCTCTTTAAATGCCCTAATATTCAAAATATGACAAGAAACAGGTGAAATGTTTGGGCTGAACATTTGTGTGTAGTCCCATATACACATTTCTGTGTGCAGTTCATGTGACTCTCAGCAGGATTGAGTCACTTTCTTATCATTTTGGTGATTCCAAAACCTTACAGCAGACACCAATTAATACTTATGTGTTACATAATAAACCTTTGAGACAGTTTCTTTCACAATTCAATCTCATGACCATAACTCAACTTTATATTTAATAAGCCTATCCTTTAGTCTACAGGCACACACTCTTGATTTTACACTAAAAGAAATTACATGTAATAGAGCCCTGTGCCTAACCTACATGTAATAGTCAATATCAGACAGGAGCAACTACAGTACAGTAGTCTGCAAGCACAGACCCTAATTTGCCACTTTATCATATAACTCATTGTGTCTTGAGAGAAGCCTAACCCAGCTACCTACATGTACTGGTCGTGTTTGGAACAGCTATAGTACATGGCCTACAACTGACCAGGGTTTGTGCCTACAAACTAACAGTACAAGGCCCAGTGTGCTGTCTCCAGTCTATCATCTCAGACACTGTCTTACATGCTACAGTATGACAAAGGTTTCTGCCTGCAAACTTAATTGTTGATGGACATATACATGCAGGCTTCATGATCATGAGTATGAGTACAAGTACAATATATATTGTTATCCTTCACACAATGTCCATGAAAATTAAATAGAGATTAAAATGACATGATGACACAAAGATTATTTGAAGTACACTGTACATACATGTACATAACGTATATTCCAAGAGCCTTTGACACTATTGTATTATTGATGATTTTAGCTGTTGTGCCCACATCCCACAATATAAAGTATGTAGGCAAATAAACATATATATAACAATTGTCAAAAGTGTATGAAAACACAATATTAATAGAACATTACACTGACATTCACTAGTCTAATCAATAGCATACATGTAAGTGGAAAACAAATTTACAGGAAAAGAAACAGATTGTCCAATCAAACCAAGCACATACAAGTAATAACTAAATTTTACATGTAATTGCACACTTATCTTTAATAAGAAATAACATTTGACAAAATATAAAACCACTAATTAATCCAGCATTTTTAACATAATCCCACAAAGCACTTTGTACAGAAATGGAAGCATCAGGCAATAACTCAAATTGCACATTAATTACTGTACAAATCTATTATTTTAACTCGCAATATTATCTATAAGAAAATCTTGGAGAGCAAAATAAAATAAATTCCTAGCATGGGTACCAGCAAAAAAGATGCTCTTCATGCTCATTTACATAAATCTGTGCATACACCAGGGTGAGGGTAGCCTTGGTAATACAACTTGATGAAATGCTACAAATTTTAGGAGTATCTCTGTAATTATGAAGATCATACAATACACACTTTGTGCATGAACAAGCAGACCATCTACAATGTAAATGTGAACAGAATAAATAATATCACTCTTCTTGAATAAATGAACTGATAACCATATTCAAACCTGAAAATATCTGTGGTTCTGTACATATCAATACACTGTCTAATAAATAACACAACTTAAGCTTGTGCATATTGCACAAAAGTGTGCTTCTTGATATGGAAATCAAACAATGATGACTGCTTGAATTTATATCACTGGGTTGAAAGATGGGCTACGGAGAAAAGTGGAAAATATTCATTTTCCAATTTGCCCCCCCCCCAAAAGCATTGGATGCGTAGACTGTGACTATACAGGCAAGAGTGGTGCCCTTTAAATGTTCGCACAAGCATTTGTATCGTTTTTTAACTAATAAATTTAAAGTGTCATTTTAGGGCAGTACTTGAACCTCCAGTCTTCTGTTTGTATTGAATTGTACATGTATTTATTTATTCACGATTTAAAAATGTAACTCAAATTCAGTCCAAAAACAGACTGCTTTTCTTCCGTGAAGGAAAAATATTATTGGGGAAAAAACATCCATATGACATGGAATCAAACATTTGGTGATCTTTTCAGGTGTTCAGGACTTCATGTCCATTTTATCACATTATAATGCACTGAAGAAACTCATTGTTTTAAAAAGAAAAACATCATGGAAGCTCTTTACAAATTTTCTATTTAACAGTGAAATATCCTCACAATTTCAATGGGTTTCTTTACTAATACTGCTATGGAACTTTCCACAGCTATATCCCACTTCCCCCAAGTATTTCATTTTCAACATTATAATCAACAAATACACAATATTTTTTTTTCATTTAGTTTTCTTACAAGTCTTACAGTTACTAGAATAAAGAATGAATAATTCTTAGCTTGATATACATTAACAAAAAAAAATGGCACATTCTTTTCCCAATGGGTTCTGGAGATCCATGTACATGTGTGTATAGATTAGATTTACACTTGGTAATCAAAACTGTATTTCAAAAATATATTTGTGGAATACAACAGATTAATACATGTAGATGTAATGTGAAGAGCAAGCTGAATAGTATGCAAGTATTCTAATCCCTTTAAATTAGGTTTTTTTTTAAACAGGAAAATCAGTTACATTTGTGAAACAATAGCAGCTGCAAAGGCTACAAAAGAAACACTCAAATTTCCTGCAGGAAATCCAGTTTTTCAATGTAATATCAAAGTTCAGAGATTCTTGTTACAGTGGTACTACTGACTGAAGTGCTGTAATGCATACATGACTATTGTACAGTTGCGTAGCTTTTAATTCCCATTTAATGAGGCCCTGCTTGCACAGCGAACTTTTAGGAATTGAGGGTGACATGCAGGCAAGCCTTGCAAAGTCACAGTAATGATAAATTCTGGCCACACATACATGTGACCGGGGTAATAATGAAGCGCCAGGAGCGTCACAACGTGACGGACATGAGCGCTATACAAGAAGCCACCATTATTATTATTATTATGTAAAGCTTTCAAAATGATATCTGATCTCAAAATTAACAGCACCCCCATATCATTCACATCAATTGCATGAATGTACTTCCTATTTTATTACAAATATGATTAAACTCCAAATATGAAATCAAAACCATAAATCTGTAACATCACGTCAAAGGTAGATGTTTTTGTGTGCCCTAGGAACTCTAGTGTATGGTCACTCATGGAACCATCACTATGTGGGGCTGTGTCAATTTCGGTCACAACCTCGAAGTTGAAGAGGTAAAAAGTAACACCAAACTAATCAGCAACATTTTGAGAAAGTACTTCCTTCTACATTTTAGGATGATAAACTACAGTGGAACCTCGTTATAAAGAACACTTTTATAACAAACACTCGTTATAACAAGGTAACTTTACTGGTCCCATTTCTTTGTATTCTATTGTTTTTTAGCTCTGATAATAACTAGGTTTCAATATAAAGAGGTGATTTCCTTGGGTCTAAGGAGTTTGTTATAACGAGGTTCCGCTGTACCTGATTTCATGCCAGATTCTTTAATAGGATCTTTATCATCTTGATCACGTGAAATTTTCAGGCTGTTTTTGGCCGGTGATCCCTTCCTCCTTTCCAGCACACAATGTGCTGGAGATCACACACTTGGTATGCGAGGCAATTCCTCGCGGTACGAATGTACAGAGTGCGAGGTTATATACAACTGTGAAACAGCATACCGGGTAATCAGGAGGCAGAAGCACATTTGTTTTTATAATGCTAAGCACAAACTTGTGCATACCCGAAGCTTGTATTAATAGATTTCATAACTCACTAAATGTTGATTGCATGATCTGTTTAAAGGGAAAGTCCACCCTGATATTAAGTTGATTTGCAAATACTGTAAGCAGAAAAATTAAAGAAACAGATCAGAGAAGGTTTGATCAAATACGATAAGAAATAAAAAGAAAGTTATGAATTTTTGAAGTTGTAATCAATCAAACACAAATTGGCAATGCTGTGACATACCTTGTGAGCTCCTCTCCCATTTGTCCTGTACCAAAACAATCTTGAATTTCCATTTTCTCTGAAGAAAATATTCAGTCATTCATGCACCTTTCATGCACAGATATAATCATTGCTCATGTTTTTACAAAACCTGTATGAAACAAATCTATGCCTTCATCAAAAACTAAGAAAATTAATTTATTTTTTCTTATTGGATTTTGCTCTAACCTTCACTGATATGTTCCTTTAATTTTCTGCTTCTTTTAAAACCAACTTGTGATCACGGAGGCTTTCCCTTTAAGCGCACAAATGACAGATTTAATATATTTGCACCATTTCCAACTTTGTAATTTGAGACCATCCAACTTTGTAACTTGAGACCAGAGCCATTGAATAAATTATTCTCTTTCACTTAAACCATGAAATGTAGCTTCATGATTAAACTATAAGGACTACAGCTTACGAACAAAAATTAGACATGTAAAATTTAATTGAAATACAAAAGAGTAAACAGTTTACAAAGAATGCATAAGTACATGTTATAAATAATTTTGGGGAAAGTGCTTACTGCATCTTATTGATAATGTATACTCCAAGGCAAATTATTTATTGTACAACACTTTGAGTTTAAAAGGAAAAGGTGCTTTTTTTGTGACGAATGATGCTATTTTGAGTTGACATCAAACACAGTCATATCTTCCTCATCATCTTCCTGATCCAGTGGTCTTAATTCCATGTCTGATGAACGTGTTGCCAGAACACCATATTTCTTGGACTTTCTCTTTCCTCTTGACCTGTGAAAAAAAAACAAAAGCAAACAAAACAATGGGTCTGATTGTTTTACTTACAGAATCTAATTCTTTTGTGTTTATACGTGGAGGTCCATGGAGGATTGCCCCCTATTTATATTTTGTCTTTTTTTGTTTATTATCCAGCAATAGACCTGTCCACAAAGTTATTAAAATTTATGGATGTTTCTTTCCTGGGGACTTAGTATTCCATTAACCTGTTGACTGTTGTTAATGAATGAACTACAATACTTGGAATCCAGTTTGCATACAGTACTTGTTGCTATGTCTGACAAGCGTATGACAAGCCTCTGACAAGCTTTCAGATTGTCAAGAACAACCTTTGTTTTAAAGTACATGTATGCATAAAATATGAATATATTTGTTAACAGGTCTATTGATTTTGGGGTTTTGAAATCAAATATTCTGTATGATGTACATGCATGTACATGTACGTGTATAAATGCCTTGCCCTTGAGGTTGAGGTACATAACTGCTGGTTGGAAAATAATTAGATCGGGTTGGGTTTACTAATTATCACTTGCCAAAGCACTGAACTTCTGAAGTTTGCCAACTTCGTTATGGTGGATAACCAGACGGAAACTTTGGGCTGATCTGAATTGTATACATGTTGTTATGATATGTCTATTTTCTTTCTTTGGGAATTCTTGGATTTGTTTTTATATAAAAAAGAATGACCATGTTATTTAAGAACTTTGACGGGAATATGTAATTATTTCTTTAAGCCTGAACTACTTACTAGTTTTCCAGGTCGTGTTGTTCATGTTAACGCCTGGTGGGCAAGGTTAAGCTGAGAGCTGAAATCAAGGTTATTTGCTGTACATCAACCTGAGGTTGATCTCTGATTTTCTTAAAGTTTACCTTATAAAGAGTGAGTAGATTCTTTGTTGTTCGGTTATTGTATAATGAACATAATAAGGAATGATTTAGAGATTCCACTTTTTGGCTATTGCCTTTTTTAATATCTAAATTTAGCTCAGTTTATGCCTTGACCGTGAACAAAAGTCAGGTTCACGTGTAACTCATTATCGTAGCTTGTCGTAAACCTTCGGGAGCTGTAGGTTTTTTTCTGCTCAAGTGTAATTCCAGTTTAATTATATTTTCTACAAAAGAACTCATGATTTAGTGTTTGTTATGTCATGTATGGATTATATAGAAACCAGGGATTAGAAACCTAAAATGAAGGATGTTAGTATTTAAGTGGGAACTATTTTTCTTACGTTGTTTATTTGGGATGTGAAAGTCCGTAAAGTAATGCGTGTTTGAGTTACACGCGGAGGGATATTTTTAGAGGTTTTCATTGTGATTTGCCCGTGTCGTAGGCTTGAGACACTCGTTATTGTGAATTAATGAAAATGTTTGTAATAATCATAAGGAAAGTTTCTGTAGTATTAATACCCAGTTAACTCTTATGTTCATTTCCTTTCTTACTTGATGCTAATTGCTAGATGAGGACATTTACTGATTGTTTGAGGGAATTAATTGTTGTGTTGTTACTCAAGGAAAGACAAGACAATGTAGACTTGCAAAACATGCATGTATTTATTATTCATTAACGCTCTTTCAATTCTACAATGGGTGCATAACTTTGCATATTTGCTGTTTTTAATTACCACATCAGTATATATATCTGATTATCTCTAGTTAATTTAGCTTTAAGGACTTTAAGGAAAGATTGATAAGTATCTTTGAGTATTTTCTTTAGGAAAAATAATTTCTTACAAAGTATTTGCTTTCTTTGAATACTGAGACTTATCATATCCTTTTGTTTAAATCTGTTTATCTTGACAGGAATGATACACGGTTGTTGAATATATGCTGCTATGCATACTACTATGTACTACATTTGCAAGAATAAACAAGAAGTCATAATAGTTATTACAACAACGTGTGAACCTTGTGACAGATTCTCCAACACCTTCAACAACCTGTTGTAACACTTAAGCACCAATCATGGCTGATGTCATCAAGGGCGTGAAACTCTCGAGAAGGAACCTGAAGGGACAGCTGACAAGAACATTCTCAATGATCGATAACCTCACAGGGGATGTTACTTTGCTGAAGAAATACATCGCTAAGGCGGAGGAGCAATTTTCCAAGATTGAGGAGAACCATTTGGAGTTGACGGAGTTACTAGAGTCTGATGAAGAGTTCGAAGTAGAGGAGAAATGGATGACGGATTGCGAGATGGATTTTGTCCAAAGGTTAGTACGGGCAAAACAGGTTGTTGACCACCATCCTCAATCTACACATGATGCTCCAAACACTTCCACTTCACAAGAGGTTCATCAGGAAGAGTCTGCTACAGTACCACAGAGTCCTCAACAGAGTCCTCCACGGAGTCCTCTGTCAGCAAACCCAGTCCGATCTTCTCATGCTCCAAAGATGGCCAGAATTAAATTTCCTACTTTCAGTGGTGAGATCAAAGAGTATCAACATTTCAAGTCCATGTTCCATCACTGCACTCAAGGCTTGTCTGAGATAGAGTGTTTCTTTCAATTAACGGAAGCAATGCTAAACCAGAAGGAAAGGAGCTTGGTCAAAAGCTGTGTTAACGTGCAAAGAGCATGGCAGATGCTCGATGAGTGCTTCGGTGATAGGGACAGAGTGGTTGACAGCCTGCTTCAAGATCTCTCTAGCCTGAAATCATATGAGTGCAAGGGAAAGATCAGTACATCTGCTATGGCTCATTTTGTCCAGACTCTTCAGAACTTTGAGTGCCAGGCAGAAACGGTGGGCTTACATGGTGAGCTTAATAGTAAGATTATGTTGGGCCAAATCAAACAAAAGTTGCCGGAGAGTCATCGAATGGAGTACTACAAAGAAGTTAGAGATGGTGGCATAGATGACTCCCTCTCTGGACTGACAAGGTGGCTTTATCAACAATATCTTCTCTTAGAGAAGGTCAAGTGTGCTTCAGAAGATAGCACCAACAAAACGTCAAGGAATGACAGACTCACAAAGGCTTCTAATGCTACATCACTTGATCAGCCTAAGCAGAAGAAAGGTAAAGGGAAACAGTCCAGTGTGCCCAAGTGTGCAGATCTTTGCCTCTCTCTGAGAAGTATAGTGTCATGAAGAGGAATAACATTTGCCAGCGTTGTGGTCATAACAACTGTGTCGCGGGGAAGCCTCCCTATGCCTCAATGCATGTCAGTTTGCAGCACCTTGCAAAACCCAGAACTGTGGCAGTGATCGTCACTTCTTTGCCATCTGCCCTGTTGTCTATGGACATCTTATCAAGCCGCAATTTAACGGTGAGGCAGATCGCTCTACTACCCATACAGCAAGTGTGAAGACGGTCACCAGCAGAGATAGTAGTGGGTTGCAGAGCACCTTGCCTACAGTCATGGGATACATTCGTCACGGCAATACTAGACATAAGGTGCGGATCCTCCTTGACTGCGGTAGCCAAGCGACACTTCTGAGAGAAGGGATACTACCTAAGACGAGTCAGGATTCCTACCAAGACTATGAATTAAGCTTGGTGGGAGGTAGAAAGATCACTAAGAAACTCAGAGTTTTGGATTGTCAGATAGAGGATATTAGAGGAAACTGGTCCTGCCCTTTGACCGTCACAGAAATTGACGAGCCCTGTGGCGATGCTACGATTGTACGGCCTGAACACCTCCAACCATATGATCATCAGAGAGACATTGAACTTCCTGTCGCCCCATCAGAAACGATTGATTTGCTACTTGGGGTTGAGAATACCCATCTGATGGTGTGGGAAGATTACATAGTGGGCGACAAACCAGACGACCCGGTAGCTGTCCGAAGTCCCTTTGGTTGGTACATCCAAGGAGGCAAGTCTTCTAACTCAACACGCCTACTGAACTATGTCAATGTCTCAGCTATTGGGGCCCTGGAAGAGTTCCTAGGTTTGGAGGCTGTGGGTACAGAACCAATAAGATGCAAGTGTGATCCTGAATTTCTAGACAGAGTCGCAATAGAGGCGATGGAGCAGAGCGTGACCAAACGTCAAGATGGCTCTTACGAGATCTCTTTGCCATGGAAGAGGTCACCAGAAGGGTTGCCCAACAATTACGACTACGCTGTGAAGAGGCTCAAAGGCCTGGAAAACCAATTCAGGGATAGACCTGCAGATTGGGAAGTTTATTGCAAACAGATGCAGGATCAATTGCAAAGAGGCGTTTCACGTTTGGTTACCGAAGAAGAGATCCAACATGAGAAAAGAGCAGGCAAGAATATGTGGTTCTTACCGCACTTCGCAGTGAAGAAGGACTCTACCACCACCCCAGTTCGGGTAGTCTATGATTCGAAAGCAAGGTTCCAAGGCCACTTCCTGAACGATTACCTCTCAAAGGGAGAAAACTTGAACTCAGAGCTATTCAACGTTGCCCTACGCTTCAGGGAAACGAGATTGGAATCATAGCTGACATCCGTAAGATGTTCCAGGCGGTGAAGATCAGACCTGATGACGCAAGGTACCATCGTTTTGTCTTCCGAGAGAACCCTGGTCAGGCTGTCAGAGTGTATGAACTTACTACGGTCACATTTGGTGACAGACCCTCGCGTGCAGCTGCTATTGTCACACTGAGGCATGTTATTACACAACATGCATCCAATGATTATAACCAGCTTAAGAGAGTAGTGACGGATCAATTCTATATGGATGACTTGAGTGAATCAGCTGCGAGTGTTGAGGAAGCACTAGAGCTCAAGTGCAAACTGACAGAGACATTGAAAGAGGGAAACTTTGACATATTAGGAAGTGGCAATCTAACGCAAAGATTGTATGTGATGAAACAGAGAGTGCGGACACCGCTACAGTCTTGGGTACCAGCTGGGATCTTGCTAAGGACACGTTGAGTGTGAAGGCCGTCAAGCCCTCTCATGATACCACACTCACCAAACGGAAGATTCTAGCACAGACAGCATCATATTATGATGTCTTTGGAATGCTCTCTGGACTGTTAGTTCGCTCAAAGGTTCTTCTTCAAAAATTGTGGCAACTTGATCTTGACTGGGATACCCCAATCGACCGAAGCAGCGAGCTGTACTCCATGATGGGAAACATCAACAGAGACCTTGAGGAGATAGACAGTCTTGAGATTGGAAGGTGTCTAATACCGGAGCCTTACAGGGGTAAGAAACCACTACCTCCAGTGTCTATGCATGGTGCTAGCGACGCATCAGAGGACGCCATGGGTTTCATTGTGTGGTTGAGGTGGTCGCATGATGACAGCCAGGAAGCTCATCTTTCCTTTGTCTGTGCCAGATCAAGAGTGACACCTTTGAAACAGACAAGTATACCCAGGAAAGAGCTCCAGGCTCTTCTTCTTCTATCCAGACTGATGGTCAACGTCAAAGCTGCTCTGCGCTACGACATAGATGGATGGAAGATGTGGACAGACAGCATGACTGCAATCAGTTGGCTAAGAGGGCAGTCTAAATCTTTCCGGTCTTATGTCGCACATCGAGTTGGTGAGATCACCTACAGGGATGTCGCCTACGTGCCCTCAGATCTCAACGCTGCTGACCTGCTGTCCACAGGAGGCACTGCTACTGATATGACGGATGTCATTGAGGGCCCGAAATACTTGAGACTCCCTCCTCAGTCTTGGCCGGAGACACCAGTAAACATTCCTGTGAAACCGGGAGACCCAGAACGAAAGAAATTCCACTCTAGGAATGCTAAGGTCCTGGGACTGGCTGTGAATGCTGTGTCTACGAATTCTCCAATAATTGACGCTACCAAATTCTCTACCTGGTCAAGGTTACAGATGGTTACGGCCAGAGTGCTCTCTCTCAAAGAAATCTCCCGGAAGCAATGGCTGAAACAACTCACTCAGCAGATCTCAGAATGGCCATCTCGAAAGACTATCAGAGAAGCAGAACTCTATTGGGTCAGGCAAGCACAGAAAGAGATTGATTTCCAAGACCCAAACATTCTGAAACTCGACCCATTCTTCGATGAGGACGATAAAGTGTACCGTGTTGGTGGACGACTAGGTAGAGCACCAATATCATATGACTGTCGTCACCCATATCTTCTCCCAAAGAAGAGTCACATCAGCTTCCTCCTCGTTCGTGACAGACACTTGCATGCCCTTCATGGGGGTCACTTGAGGACAGTGAGTGAAGTGAGGAAGAAGTTCTGGATCATCGGGGACGTGAACATTGCGAGACGTGTTGTACGTGGTTGCGTCACGTGTAGGAAGCACAGAGGGAAACCTTCCCACCAGAGGGTGGCTGACTTGCCAGATTTCAGAATCAGCCCCTGTTCACCACCCTTCAGAACCACCTTAGTAGACTACCTAGGCCCAGTCAATGTGAAGCTGAACCGGAATACCACGACGAAGGGGTATTGTGCCTTATTCACCTGTGCAGTTACCAGAGCTGTTCACCTGACTGTGGTCCAAGACCTCTCAACCCAGGCATTCCTCCAAGCCTTGGAGAGGTTTGTTAGTACTCGAGGAGCACCAGCTGTGATGGTTAGCGATAACGCCACTTGTTTTCGAGGGGCCAACAACACCATCAATGAGCTGAACCTGAAGCTGAACCAAACACAGGTCCGGGAACACTGTCTACGTTATAACGTGCAGTGGAGATTTGGACCGCCCGGGGGGCCTCATCACCAAGGAGCAGTTGAACGCATGGTCCAAGAAGTAAAGTAAGCGATGCGGCATCTTGTGAAATCAGATCGTCTTACGTTTGTAGAATGGGAGACTATTTTCTGCAAAATCTCAGGCCTCATCAATAGCTGTCCCCTCACTGCCATGTCATCGTCACCTCTTGATCATGCACCACTAACTCCCAATCACTTTCTTATTGGGAGAGGAGACCTGCCCTGCCCCGATATTCCTTGTGAAGACTACAAGGGAGATCTCCGGAAACGTCGAAAACTGTGTAACGCGATGGTCGATGGCTTCTGGCGTAGGTGGATGGAAGGCCTACACAAGTTGTCACCGCGTCAGAAATGGCAAAAAACTACTGAAAGTCTTCAAGAAAAGGACATTGTTCTTGTCATCGGAGAAGAGAAACAGCGCGGGCTTTGGAAGATGGCCGAAATCGCTAGCGTACATCCTGGAGAGGACGGTCTAGTCAGAGTAGTGAGTGTCAAGTACGGCGATGGTAAGCGTGCAACGAAACCTGTGACAAAACTTATTCTGTTAATGAAAAGGGATGATCGCTCAGACATTTAATGGACATTATCACTCTGTTTGAACTGTGAAGAAAGATGGACATTTCCAGGACACATATAGTATGAAGGACAATGTTATTCCATTGAAGCTTGAACTTCTTGTTTTTGTTTTGTTTAAGATGTTCATGTTTGAGCTTACTGAAATTTGAAGTTTAGAATCATTATTATCTGCTTCCTTGCTTGACTTCCGTCACGTTCAGGGGGGTGGGATGTTATGATATGTCTATTTTCTTTCTTTGGGAATTCTTGGATTTGTTTTTATATAAAAAAGTATGACCATGTTATTTAAGAACTTTGACGGGAATATGTAATTATTTCTTTAAGCCTGAACTACTTACTAGTTTTCCAGGTCGTGTTGTTCATGTTAACGCCTGGTGGGCAAGGTTAAGCTGAGAGCTGAAATCAAGGTTATTTGCTGTACATCAACCTGAGGTTGATCTCTGATTTTCTTAAAGTTTACCTTATAAAGAGTGAGCAGATTCTTTGTTGTTCGGTTATTGTATAATGAACATAATAAGGAATGATTTAGAGATTCTACTTTTTGGCTATTGCCTTCTTTAATATCTAAATTTAGCTCAGTTTATGCCTTGACCGTGAACAAAAGTCAGGTTCACGTGTAACTCATTATCGTAGCTTGTTGTAAACCTTCGGGAGCTGTAGGTTTTTTTCTGCTCAAGTGTAATTCCAGTTTAATTATATTTTCTACAAAAGAACTCATGATTTAGTGTTTGTTATGTCATGTATGGATTATATAGAAACCAGGGATTAGAAACCTAAAATGAAGGATGTTAGTATTTAAGTGGGAACTATTTTTCTTACGTTGTTTATTTGGGATGTGAAAGTCCGTAAAGTAATGCGTGTTTGAGTTACACGCGGAGGTCTAGATATTCTCATGATTTAGTGTTTGTTATGTCATGTATGGATTATATAGAAACCAGGGATTAGAAACCTAAAATGAAGGATGTTAGTATTTAAGTGGGAACTATTTTTCTTACGTTGTTTATTTGGGATGTGAAAGTCCGTAAAGTAATGCGTGTTTGAGTTACTTTTTAGAGGTTTTCATTGTGATTTGCCCGTGTCATAGGCTTGAGACACTCGTTATTGTGAATTAATGAAAATGTTTGTAATAATCATAAGGAAAGTTTCTGTAGTATTAATACCCAGTTAACTCTTATGTTCATTTCCTTTCTTACTTGATGCTAATTGCTAGATGAGGACATTTACTGATTGTTTGAGGGAATTAATTGTTGTGTTGTTACTCAAGGAAAGACAAGACAATGTAGACTTGCAAAACATGCATGTATTTATTATTCATTAACGCTCTTTCAATTCTACAATGGGTGCATAACTTTGCATATTTGCTGTTTTTAATTACCACATCAGTATATATATGCATATCTGATTATCTCTAGTTAATTTAGCTTTAAGGACTTTAAGGAAAGATTGATAAGTATCTTTGAGTATTTTCTTTAGGAAAAATAATTTCTTACAAAGTATTTGCTTTCTTTGAATACTGAGACTTATCTCATATCCTTTTGTTTATCTGTTTATCTTGACAGGAATGATACACGGTTGTTGAATATATGCTGCTATGCATACTACTATGTACTACATTTGCAAGAATAAACAAGAAGTCATAATAGTTATTACAACAACGTGTGAACCTTGTCATGCTTGTGACAGATTTTCCAACACATGTAGTTGAGGCATAATTAATTAATATTATGCATGGTTAATGAACTATAATTTATAGACCTTGTTAAAATGTTAGGTGATCCGATGGCAGACCTTTTTTTTAATTTGGAATTTATACTTGTTAGCAGGATAGAATCATGATTTTAAAGACAAATTCATTATTATCATGATTATTGTCGACCTGAATCATTCATGCTCATTTTCATTCTCACCTGAACCACCGCACTGCAAAAAACATGATTGCTAAACAGGTAAATCCGATAAGCACAAAGAAACTCCTTCTCAACATGCTTTTGTCGTACAACACGTTGCCATATTCGAATGCTCCATCCTGTGAAGTCGTATCGTTAGCATTTGGCACTACCACTGATTTTGAGGTAGTTGTGCCATTGCTGCTGGTGGTGCCCGGTTTCGGCGTTATGGCACTGGCAGCTTGTCCGGCGACATCGACATTGTCATGATTGGGATCCGTGGCCAACGCCAAATCCAGCTGCGAACCAAGAATTCCGGCAATAACATAAAACAATGTCGTACAAAGTTGTGAAACGTTCGTCTTACACATAACTTTTATTTTCCTCAGAGCGTTCGATATTAATTTGTCCTCCATTTTTCGAACTTAACAGAAAATCTTGTGATATGTGATAAACCTATTATTGGACAGATCCACGTCATATAGCGCGCATGCAGCACGTATGTACCCGGTACGTATACGTGTTCGCACCATGGTTCGCACCATAGAGATACATAGTATGTATCTCTATGGCTCTTTATGGCACGCTCTTTCCAGGATATATATAGCTCAGAAATTAAAAGTGTGTGCACATACATTGTTAATAATAATAGATTCCGCGCTGTTCAAATCTTAAAAGCTCGATTTTTCTTTTCAAACAATTAGTCTAATAACTTGGTCTGCATGTACTTAACACCAGCTTTTTGCTAATTCCCTTTTGCCCCAGATAACAAGCATAATTGTCTGCTTTAATACAAGCCAGAGAAGAAACCCGTCTACTTCTTGACATTTTAGCAATGATTTATCTAAAAATTTATCTGATGGATTTATCACACCAGATATCATTGCCTGAAATGAATGTAAGAAAATCGCAATGACTTGCAGACTAATACTTACGCAATAGCATTTTGAGGGGACTTCCCCCTCCTATTAACGTGCCACGCCCTTTCTCCAGAGTGAAAGTCGAAGGTCTTGTCGAGGTGACCAGAATTTCACCTTGTTTTAGTTATGGCGATCACATGAGCGAGCAGAGATAGAGAGAACAAATATTTTGTAGCCGTTTCTTTTAAATGACAACCTGCTTCATTTGCATGCATGCTCTTAACAAACGATACTAGTCTTCAACTGGATTTACTTTGGGGTCTCAATTCTTCGGATAGGTCGGCCTATTTTATGCAGCCTCTCCTCAATCATTCGTTTCATATTTATGTCAAAATGATATTAACAACCCCTACAGTAGATCGGTGAGGTCGCAAGTTTGACAATATTGGAAGAGATTTGATCATATACACAGTAAGTCAGTATGCTATGTATGCCCTCCCACATGCGCGTAACGGCACAAGCTTGCCAGGAGACTGACTTATCCGAATATAGAGCGAGCAAGCAATCATGTTTTTTTCTTCCTTTTTTTTGGGGGGGGGGGGGGATATTATGGTGATGTCCACTGCAGGTTATGCATCATGGATCGATTTTAATATAAATTTCAAGAAAAGACATGGAGGTAGCGAGCCCATTGCCGCTGCCAGAATTTGAGGTGATTATTTCTCAAATAACTTGGGTTTAAATTGAATTGAATTGACTTTATTAAACATCATTGACAATTATGTACATCAATATTTTGTTTCAACAAGAAAACGAGAGAGAAAAGATAGTAACAACTATTATGTACATTTCAAATATAACAAAATATGAAAACATATCAGAGTAGGTTAATAATATTTGATTCGTATACTACATTCATAGATTGATATGATATAACTCATTTTAGAATTCTACCCTTAATGGTATGATATCATAATTTTATGTAATTATGATTATGACATTATTCGTTATATAATTTCATTAAGAATATGAACTAATCTTCTGCTCTAAGAAAAGCAAAATTAGGGTATTTTAACCATAAAGCATCTAAAACGGTTTTTCTTTGTTCACTGAATTTAGGGCAAAATATCAGTGTGTGTAGTCGTCACCAATCTTTCCTTCCTCGCAGTCGGTGCTTATTCTAAGATGTATTGGCAGGGGTGTCGATCTGTGTTCATGATTGGGGGCCGGGGGGGGGGGGGGGGTGGCCGGCGAGGGAGCGAAGCCAGTGGCGTTTCTATGGATTATGGCACCCGGGGCAAACAATGAAGTTACGCACCCCCCCCCCCCCCCCCGAGTGCCCAAACTGATCTACGTTATAATACAAGCGAGGGAGCAAAGCAACCGAGCGGCAAATTTTTAACCCTAACAATGCAATTTCTTGTGCATTTTATCCAGTAAATTTTGCAATTGACCACTGCAATTGAGCGGTAGAGAATTTTTATACATTGATAAACGGTTTTCTATTCACCCACTTCTACAATCGGGATCAAAACTAACGTAAACCCTATAGGCTTCAGAAAGAGTGGGGAAATTCAGCAAGGCTACTTGAATTTGAGATTTCTTTCAAAAGTTGTATCTTTGCAAATGCTGTTTTTTACACTTTATCCTATACTGGGGGCGCAATATTTAGCAGGAGTCATATGAAACTCACATGATATAGCGAGCAAAGGAATTACATCTTTATTTTTTTTTTCAAACTTTGAACCCTGTAAGCTATTTAAGAACTATATACGGGAGGTGGGGGTGGGAGGGTGTTTGAGGGGGTATCCCCGGTGACGTAATGAGCCAAAATATTTGGGGGCGCAATCTTTGCGAGGGAGCGGAGCGACCGAGCGGGGGAGGGTGTGGGAGGGGGTGCCCCCCTCCCGCGGTAGGTTTTTTTTTCATTTTCAACTTGAAAATGTGCAATCTGGGACATACCTAAGAAGGAAATTTTGACTTTAAAATTGCAACATGGGGCATACCTAAGAAGACCATTTCGACTTGACAATGTAACTATATGGGTAAGCGTATCGCTATTCGACCGACCGGGAAAAGGGTATAAAGAAATATATTTTTCATGAACTCGGATACATAATTCTGAAAATATGCACCCCAAAATAATCTTCGCTAATTTTATAACACAGTCCAATGGATATTAAATTCTACATTATTTTAAATATATTAATAGGAATAATTTACCCAGACGTAGAAACGAGGGAGCGAAAGGAACGAGCACAGAGGAGATGTGATGCTGGGGTGCTTTTACAATATCGAGAGTTGGCAAATAGGTATATGTAAATGAACACCAAGTGGACCAACGCAAACTTTTTTTTAGTAATGACGTATTTTCTGTTATCTGGTTATTAATTAACTGTGATGAGGCTTTTCATCCAACCAATGAAATACGTTATCACTGTTAGAAACAAACAGTTGAATGGCATGATATTTTCTTCCTTACACTGAGTTAATACCGTAAAACCTCGATTAGAGGCACATACCGACTTGAAGGATTGTTATTGGTCAAGTGGCCAGTGGTCACTAATTATGCCCAATAGTGACTATAAAAAACATATTCTCTACATGGCTATTTGGGAATGTGTTAGTTTGTAACAGAAATGGAGAAATACACATTTTATTGAAAATCATGTGTATCAAGAATATTTATATATCACTTGTATGGAATTGAAAATAAACCATTGTTGAATTTCATTTGGGGGGGGGGGGAGCGCCCCAAGCCCCCCACCAGTACGCCAGTGGGTATCCCCCTCCCACACCAAGGACTTTTTCAAAAAGCTGTCTATAAAACTTGCATTTTAGAGCATCCCAAAATGGTTTTTAATGAAAAGAAGGAATGCACGGATCTACGCCAATGGACGGAACCTCTTAATTGAGAATAACAATGCGAGCGAACAGATTTTCTTCGATATTTTCGCATTGAAATTATGGCATTTCTTATTTCCTTACTTCTAATCATTAAAGAATGTGATGGTATTTCAAGATCAAAGATAATGAGTTTGGATGATTATTAGTTTTGAGTTAATTTATCATAATTCTTATTTTTTATCCGAAAATATTGGGGGGGGGGGGGATGATAATACAGGCCACCCCCACCTCAAATTTTTATTTTTATTTTTATTTTGTAATTTTTCTAAAAAATAATAAATTAATTATTTTTTTATTTATTAATTTTTTTTATTTGTTTATTTTTTATTTTTTTATTTTTATTTTTTTATTTTTTTATAATTTTTTTTTCCGGAGTCGAAAACTTTCGTTAACATGAAGATACTGTTCCTGCTTAATATCTGACTTAAATTTCCTGTATATGTTCTCAGTTTGTTCCCCTCCCCACTATTCCCTACATTATTGTGCAGATCTGTGGTGAATTGGTTTTGAAAAGTATAGGCTGGGGGGGGGGGGGGGGGGGGGGGGGGGGAAGCATGTTCTTTTCATGAATGTTATTTACGCCTTACATGCACCACACTGAGATTGGATCGTCCCGACATGCTATTGATAGGACCCATTTTTTTTGTAGGACCACTCTCAGTATTCCTCATCTCTCTTTCCCACCTATCCCCCATCTTCTCTTTACGCTCTTTTTGCAGGCGCAAATGGTCACCGTGTGTGTGTGTGTGTGTGTGGGGGGGGGGGGGTGACCCCTTCGCCCCCAAATCCACCTTAACCTTATACAGCAGTTCTGGAATGAAAATGACGATGTTCCTTGTGGGCATAGGCGTATACAGGTACAATATTTGCAGGGCCGGTTACTAATTGTAGTCAAGATTGAAACTGCAAGAGCTCAATGGGGGAGCACTCCTTGGGAACATGCCCTCTATGGGGCAGCGACCCCAGGGAAATTGGTCCCCTGAGTAAAAAAAATCTAATTTAGATAGCTTTTTCTTTTTTGCACATTATTTAGGATCTGAAATGCCTTAATCCAGTGCACAAAAGTTTCACCATTAAACAAAGGAAAATATTTTGGATCTGTCCCTAAACTCCCTCGCATAATAGAAGTACAAGCCATGGGTATGCCAAAGGCAGATTTCCCTGTTTTCTGTGATATAGGGACGCGGAGGACTTTTTTGTTTTAAGTATTATTTTATTCGATTCTTTTCAGTGAAATCAACAATCAATTTGAAAATAAATATGTTACAATCATGAATAAATTATAAACAGAAAACAGAGGACACATCATCGTCCAAATTTAGGGAGGGCTGCAGCCCCCCTCCCCCCAACTAATCCTCAAATCTCTATGATTGATTATTATGTCATTTTTCGATTCATATTTCCTACCTAGGGATACCTAGGGAAGATACTGAACGCAGGCACTACGCCTCTATATTCAGTTCCAAGTTCTTTTTCCTCTTCAAGATGGCTGGATCGTTTCCTGGTGCAGGCGATTCATAATCGTACTTAATGGGCTCATTTTTCCCGTACATAGAAATAATTTTTGTATCTCTGAGTTTTGGTCCTAGGAATAAACAATTTTTTACTATGTCCTCTTGTCTGATCTCTGGATTGTAATTCAAGATTTGGGGTATTTAGGGTTACATCAGAATCGTATTTATTAAAAATTTTGTATGTTTCAATCATATCGCCTCGAGCCCTCCTGTAATTATTTCGGAATTATTCTTGTTTTATTTTCATTATATACGTGTATTATACATTATTTTTAAGAATTTAATTCAAATTGAATTTTTGGCCGGGCATATTACATCCTGATATCAAAGAGATTCCATCATACACATCATAGCCCTCCACCCATCGATCCAGAGCGCGCCATCTAGCGGTTGACATTGTAATAATCATCAAAATATTATATCAGCTGGGGATCCCTTAAATCCGTGTCTTCGATCGTAGATATGAAACTGGTTTTGATTTATTTAATATTTCACCACATGTTTTGCTGATTGGAAGAGATGCCAACACTGCAGATATTCGACTACATTCAAGGAAATTGGGCTGAGCCAGTAATATCCAAAAAAGCATCATCGTTCCTATTCACATTAACAACGAACTCTGGCATCTCTGCCTGTGGACAGTGTGGTGGACTCTGATCCGTGTTCGGAAGACGAACCTTCGTCTTTGAATTGCACTGGGCACAGCTATGCAGCTGCAGTCGACTCTGCTGACTACAGAGACTGAGTACATCTGGTACATGTAATGATGTAGCTACATGTAACTTAGATCAAGCCTTTCATTCAAAGATTAGCGAAATGTGCAGTGCAACTTTTATATTACATTTACATGTAGCTTGAGCTATTGTTGAACCATAATAAATAATGATCCACTGTTTCACCTAAAAATCTTTGGCTTTGACCTTTGCTGGCTTGTTCAGCTGAATCAGTGCCAGTGGATCCAACACGTCTTGAGTCTTAAGTTTGTAGTGTAGTGTAGATAATAATGTCAATTGTGATGAATTGACTTATTTGAGATGAAAGCTTTTCAGTTTGCTGCAGCATCCAAGCTGATCAAGCTGATCCCCAACTGATTTTAGACGACATTTGGATGGCACTGTCAAGACACTTTTTGATGAATTGTAGACTAGGTGCCGGTTACCTGGCAAGCAGATTTGAGAATAAGTGCTTACCAGCTCCAGGTGAAATTTTGTCTTGGACTTGTGTGCTTGCAGCATCACCTGTGCGTAATAATGCAAGATGGTGAAACTGAAGGATTTTCACGTAGTGCTAGACAACAACAAGAATGTGTATTCGGCCGGAGAGTTTGTTTCTGGACATGTTGCTGTCGACCTCCGAGGGGACATGAAAATGCGAGGTATTCGCATTTACATGCGTGGACTTGCCAAGGTAAATAAGCTGTCCTCCCTCCCCCTGCTCTGGCAATAATTGTATAGCTGTGTGATGTGAGCCTGCATCTTCTTTATGCCATGTGTGCATTAACCCTTTTAGGACAGGAATTGTTTGAAGGCAAGATTGATCACATTTTATTCTTCAAATTGGCAACAAAAATAATTTTATTTTAGTACTACATGGCTCTACTAATAAGGTGTAATGTCTTTGAAAACAGTATACATGGTTGTGAATTTTTGCAAAAAATTTGAATAAATTGCCAATTTTAATAAACAATGATTTTGAACCTCTCAATGTGTTGCCAATATAGGGATTTTAAAGGTTATTCTTTTTAAAATTCCTGGCATCAAACGCAGTATGGTCATGCAACAAAATTGGACATAATGTGTGCAGAAATTTTTTGCTCTTTCTACTTGTGCATCTGGTATATTTTTTAGAGCTCTGAATCAAAAGCTATTGAGCCAAACCACAAAAATGTGGTAAATTGTCTCGAAAGAATTGACACTAAACAGTGAATCAGGGATCTGGTGCTTGCATGGGCAATGGGACCTCATATTTTAACTACTAGTACTATTCCCCCAAATATCAAAATTTAAACAGGGGCTCAATGGGTTGCTTTTGGGCGTAAATATGGGATATAATTAACGTATGTGTTTTTAAAATTCCTAAGATTAAGAATGTCCCCACTTTTAGATCTTGGCCTTAAACATGCAGTATTATTTTCTTCTGAATAATACCTCGCCCGTATTCTCGCTGAAGTGCAAATCACATATGCACAAACAATCATTTTGCTTTTTCATCCAAGTTATCCAACCCTTGTGCATGTCAGTATCTTCCAGATTTATCATTGGTGTCTTGAGCATGACCTATTGCTGATTAATGTTTCTCTCTTCTGCTTCAATCCAGTTAATTGAATTTCATAAATGTGAGAATGAAAAATACACCAAACTCTTTATTTTTTCTGAAACGTGGTTTTATGAAGTTGCATGTATTTTGAGGGGATTTGGCAAAATTTTAGGCCTCAAAATATGCACTTAATCACATAATGAAAGCATTATGACAAAGGCAGAATCTTGATTCAATTCATATTTTAATTTGTAGAGTACTAGCTTTACACCCAAATGTAGGCCTGTATATAATTATCATGCCATTTTTCTTTTCCATCTACCTTTCTCCTTGAATTCCCTATTTTCTCTCTCTTTCCATGCTGTTTTTTTTTTCTTATTTTCCTTTTTTTTTGTCAGGTACATTGGAGTGAGTCAAGAGGGGGTGGTCATCAGACAGGATCCTACACCAAATATTATGATGCTGAGGAGGAGTACTTCTATATGAAACAAGTCTTGTTCGGAAAAGGTAAGAATTAATAGCCCTGTATCATTGAAACTGGGCTGGGTGAAACATGGCTTAATCTGATTTAATTTACTCATTTATGGAGGGCCAACAGTCGATCCATTCAGTAAAAATTGGTTTAATTGTGAAATAGAATGAATAGATTAAATTTATTATGTCCTGAAAAGAAAAGGTGCAATGGATTTTATGATCATTAAATTTGTATTAATTTTGTTGAAAAAAATTTCTACAGGTAGATGTACTGTACATTGTAGGAGAGGTTGATGCTTGACCCTCATTAAATGCATTGATTATTAAAATCTTTTATTAGGTTTGTCAGCTTTTATACATGGACATACAGGGTAAGTTAGGCAGATTTGAAATTCCAGCCAGGTAGGGGATGTAAAAATATGAAATAGGACCACATGTAATGTAATTTAACTTATAAAAAAACTCATCTCTTTGGGTTGCTAAGGGAAATGCAATGAAATCGTCCCTTTGGGTCGATAAGGAAGATGTAATGAATTCATCTCTTATGGTTGCTAAGGGAAATGTAATGAATTCATTTATTTGGGTTGCTAAGAGAGATGTAATGAATTAATCTCTTATGGTTGCTAAGGGAGATGTAATGAATTCATCTCTTATTGTTGCTAAGGGAAATGTAATGAATTCATTTATTTGGGTTGCTAAGAGAGATGTAATGAATTAATCTCTTATGGTTGCTAAGGGAGATGTAATGAATTCATCTCTTATGGTTGATAAGGAAGATGTAATGAATTCGTCTCTAATGGTTGCCAAGGGAGATGTAATGAATTTGTCTCTTATGGTTGCTAAGGGAGATGTAAGGAATTCATATCTTATGGTTGCTAAGGAAGATGTACATGTAAGGAATTCATCTCTTATGGTTGCTAAGGAAGATGTAAGGAATTCATCTCTTATGGTTGCTAAGGGAGATGTAATGAATTCATCTCTTATGGTTGCTAAGGGAGATGTAAGGAATTCATATCTTATGGTTGCTAAGGAAGATGTACATGTAAGGAATTCATCTCTTATGGTTGCTAAGGGAGATGTAATGAATTCATCTCTTATGGTTGCTAAGGGAGATGTAAGGAATTCATATCTTATGGTTGCTAAGGAAGATGTAATGAATTCATCTCTTATGGTTGCTAAGGGAGATGTAATGAATTCATATCTTATGGTTGCTAAGGGAGATGTAGGGAATTCATCTCTTATGGTTACTAAGGGAGATGTAAGGAATTCATCTCTTATGGTTGCTAAGGAAGATGTAATGAATTTGTCTCTTATGGTTGCTAAGGGAGATGTAATGAATTTGTCTCTTAAGGTTGCTAATTAAGGGAGATGTAAGGAATTCATCTCTTATGGTTGATAAGGAAGATGTAAGGAATTCATCTCTTATGGTTACTAAGGGAGATGTAAGGAATTCATCTCTTATGGTTGCTAAGGGAGATGTAATGAATTCGTCTCTTAAGGTTGCTAATTAAGGGAGATGTAAGGAATTCATCTCATATGGTTGATAAGGAAGATGTAAGGAATTCATCTCTTATGGTTGCTACATGTAGTAGGGAGATGTAAGGAATTCATGTCTTATGGTTGCTAAAGGAGATGTAATAGATTCATTTCTTTGGGTTGCTAAGGGAGATGTAATGAATTCATTTCTTATGGATTGCTAAGGTTGCTAATTAAGGGAGATGTAAGGAATTCATCTCTTATGGTTGCTAAGGAAGATGTAAGGAATTCATCTCTTATGGTGGCTAAGGAAGATGTAATGAATTCGTCTCTTATGGTTGCTAAGGGAGATGTAAGGAATTCATCTCTTATGGTTGCTACATGTAATAGGGAGATGTAAGGAATTCATCTCTTATGGTTGCTACATGTAGTAGGGAGATGTAAGGAATTCATCTCTTATGGTTGCTACATGTAGTAGGGAGATGTAAGGAAGTCTTATGGTTGCTAAAGGAGATGTAATAGATTCATTTCTTTGGGTTGCTAAGGGAGATGTAATGAATTCATTTCTTATGGATTGCTAAGGGAGATGTAATGAATTCATCTCTTATGGATTGCTAAGGGAGATGTAATGAATTCATCTCGTATGGATTGCCATGGGAGATGTAAGGAATTTATCTCTTATGCCTAGTTCACATTTGCCGTGGACGCCGTGCGATAAAAGTGTCTACGATTTTCCGTGCGTTTTTGAACTCATTTCTTCAGTTCCTAAGAGAGCTTCATGTAATTTTTAAAAAATTTCTAAATTTATACTTTGGAGATGTTATTATTGCTACATTTTTCCTTTGATATTTAGATGAAGATGAAGGTGGAAGTAATCCTGTATTGAGAGCAGGTCATCATGAATTGAGATTTAGCTTCCAAATCCCATATGGGTAAGTACATGCAAATCCTACGAGTATGAATGTAACTCACCCCTCTTTCAGACTAGAGAGCTTTTCATGTGGATATAGGACGTATGGATATAGGATGTTTTTATGTGTCTGAATGCTCTTATATTGATACGTCGTATCTCATACGTCGTATATCGAAACGATGGTATTAGCATTGTTTCGTACGATGAACCTACTGTATATTCATACAACGTATATTTGTGTCTGAATGCCCACATATACGTCATATAAAACACAAAATATACATGTAAACACAATGCGCAGAGCCTGCACAAAGTTCGTACTGCGCAAGGGAGAGACTCGTACATATTCATGAGCTTCCCATGAAACCTGACAGTGCGCGAGGTCTGAATGCTGCCATAAAATATACATATAATGGTAAGATGCATCTGGATGCTCTCATATCAATACGTCGTATGAATATAGGATAACACCGTGTGTCTGAAATGGCTATCTATCTCTTCAGCTCCATTAGGTTATAACAATTAAACTATATCCCGATTTTTATTCCTTAACTTGCTTTTTATATATTTAAAAACCTGAATCATCTTATTCCCATAGGCTCGATACAGATAGCACCTTGTTCTGTTAGTTGATTAAGGAACCTTCATGTATTAAAGTAGAGCCCAGTATACTCTGAATGATCGGACCCCTATCTGATATTTAAAGATTGAAAGATTGAAAAGTGATCTATACACAAGAGTTAACATGCTCTACGTGGTTCCATGACATTTGCTCCGGTGTAACTTTGCCATGTTAATCCTTAACCTAACCCTAACCCTAACCCTAACCCTAACCCTAATCTTCACATTGTCCTGAACAAAAAACCAAATCATGACCTTCACCTTAACCTTTGACCTTTCGAGATATGGACGGAGGAGCAAATGTCGCAGGAGCAAATGTTGTGTCACCGCTCTACGTATTATGCATGGGTATTGTCTCAACATTTTATTGCATCATAGTTGGCTACAAGCAATAAAACATGGGTGTTACTTTGTTTGGTATGTGCTGCTCAAAATTTTCAGTATTCGAATCACAGGGCTTTTCTATACATTAAGTAATTTTAAAAAGATTGCGTACAAATTATTTTTTTTACCTTTCCCAGAACTCAAACTTCCCTTTAATTGAGTTCATTAATTTTCACAAGTTATTCCTCATATTCCCAAACATACATACGTATGTGTTTGTAGAGTATATTTTGGTCTACATGTACCATAATACCTCACCATGTAGCCTAAAGCAATATGTTAATTGATGCTATATTGGTGCAAGAATATTTATGATTTCATGAATTTTCATGGAATTGTAATCTAAATGAGATGATTCAGGTGTATGGTAGAATTAGCACCGTATCCATGTGAAGATTGCAATGTACTACATGTTGATTCCTATACTGCAGCAACAAGGCACACAGCTTAATAGCCAAGCAAAACCATGAATATCACATGTTTCGTTGATAATGTCCTTGATATTAATACAGGTAAAAGCTCTTGTACTACCTAGTCATCAATGTATCAGTCCAGCAATTTCCTACGTTGTAGTTTAGAATTCTCATACTGTATAATCAGGGTAAAAATACTTTTCTGTTCACAGGAGCTTTTTGTGGTTTGGTGTTATAAATGTGCAATTTTCCCACACTTATTTATGTTTTTTAAAATCTTATTTTCACTAGATCTCTGCTGTATATTAGATGTATTAATTAATTTTAGCAAAAACTTATTGGTAAAATAACCGACAGCCTTTAACCCGTAGACTACTGAATTCTCTAAAACCCATAGGCTTAAATACAGGGAGCACCCAGCTCCTCTAGGCAATGTGTTAACAGTGCTGTAACCCTTCTGTCATTTTTAATAACTAGCAAAAATTACCTGTGGCACCATGGGGGGGGGGGGGGGGGGGGGGGGGGTGGGTGGTCTTCTATGTCCATGTACAGCCCAAGTACCCATTCACACTGAAAGGTAATTAGTTTTAGTGTATTTAGTAAGCAGTCAAGAGGCAATTATTGTAATATAAAAATGTTATCATTACATGTATTAAGTCGAAAATAAATGAGTAATTTACCCTACAATGTACAACAGATTGCATTTGTTTGTAGTCCTCCAATTAAAGGTTGCTCAATCATATATAGTGGAATGTTGAAAGAAACAATAGAGATACATGTAGAGTGATACAGTGGGAAACAGTGGTGGGGAAATGAGTGAGAGAGAAAAGCATATAGTGAAAAATGAGAGAGAGAGAGAGAGAGAGAAACAGTGGAAACATGAGAGAGTGAGAAACAGCCAGTGGGAAAAATGAGAGAGAGAAAGACTCATAGACAGTAGGAAAATGATAGAGAGAGAGAGATACAGACAGTGGGGGAAAGTGAGAGAGAGAGAGTCAGAGAAAAAAATAGACATGCAGAGGAGAGAGAGAGGGGGGGGGGGGGGGGTGGGTTTAGCTGCTGTGATGAAAAGTGATAAGATTTGTAGGGCTTCCACTGGCATGTTTAGGTTTCTGGTATTTTTTTCCCCTGGTAGGTTAAGTAGTTCTGCATTGAAGGAATTGATAAAAATCTTAGAACATACACTGAAAATGTATATCTTATGGAACTCGTGCATCTTTTAAATGTTATATGGGCATCTTCAGTTATGAGAATACAATATTCAGTTACCATTCAAATAAATAACATTATTACTTATATAAGGCACTTTAGCGGCCCATTAAAAACGCTTATTTTTGTCCGCTTGATTTGCACGTGCAATATGAGAGCATATGGCATGGAACACTGAATTCCCCGTAGGCTACAGTACTGAACTTGCCGTGTAATATTATGACGTATTTTGTCTGGTCTGTTTGCCTGCGCGCAAATAATGCAACGCATACACAAATACGCACATGGCGTCATAACGAGGTTAAGTTAAACTTGTGTGATCACAATGGATGATTTCACCCTCGGTATTAGTGTTTGGTGTTAGTGTCTATTTTGCCGCGAAATCGTTATTTAACACCAACTATGAAATGAGAAAGAAATCAGTCGGAGTTAGTTGTTGACCTCTAATTTTTTGACGTAGTTCCGGTTGCCGGTGTTTATATTTTGTTAATAATCGTCTACTGAACCGAGCTCAGCCGTCGGTGTTTAATTTCATGTACAAATTCCCATTCACTAACACTATACCCCTGGGGATTAAGAAATACCGATTTCACGGTCGGTGTTGGTGTTGGTGTTTCTAGCTGTGGGAAATTTTGCTGATTAGTCATCCTTACTATAATTTGGCTAATGTGTGTCTGTCCGTCCGTTTGTTTGAAAGCGCTTTTCTCCGTGATTTTCCACTCAATCGAGCTGGGTTTTTTTTTAACGTGGTTGAATTGTTCACAGATTGTCATGAGGGGGGTTGTTTGTGGTATTTTGGTTGTATTATTTAAAGGTTTTTTACAATTCGTAACTTTCTTTGGCAGGCCCCGAGTAAAGCTTCGAAGTTCCCAATCCTTTCGATCTTTTTCGGGTCAGCGAAATTACATAGGCCTAAGTTTCACATGTACGGCACGGTACGGTACGCTTGCACCGTGTACCGTCTATTTGAAGCTGCCTAATGCTGATGAATGAACTGCGTGTAATTAGATCTACACACTCGGCCTTCAGTCAGTGTGTTTCCGTCCAGGTCCATTGAATACATGTACGTGGCATGGTTGTACATGTAACGTTACATCTGATCTGAAAATTCTTCAACATTCAGATATTGCCGGTGCTAATGCACATCCCGCCTGGAACTACAAGTACCACCTGATCGGGAATTTCGGCTTCGATGTCGAGTGGGTTAGGGAGGGGGGGGGGCTGGGGGTCCAGTTTCCCTCCATAATTCTCTGACAAGCAAAGAAAAAAAAAGGGGGGGCACAATGCATACCTTTCTTCCAAAGTGGGGGGGGGGCACGGGCCGGATGTGCCCCCCTCCCCAAATCCGCCACTGATCTAACATACACCTGTCAATATTGTTATTTATTTGAATGGAAAGTAAATATTGTATTCTAATAGGCCTAAGTGAAGATGACCATATAACAGCGTTTAAAAGATGCCCGAGTTCCATAAGATATTCAGTGATGTTTTAAGATTTTTTTTTCTACTACTTTAAACCTGCAGGGGAAAAAAATATCAGAAACCTAAACATGCTAGTGGTAGCCCTACAAATCTTATCACTTTTCATCACAGCAGCTAAACCCTCTCTCTCTCTATCTCCTGTATTCTTTATAAGTTCTATCTATCCTCTTGCAATTAAGTCTATTTTTAAAAATCTCTCTCTCTATCTCTCTCATTTTTCTCACTGGCCGTTTCTTACTCTCTCATATTTCCACTCTCTCTCTCTCTCTCTCTCTCTCGCTTCTTTCAACATTCCACTATACTTCTCGCTTCTTTCAACACTCCACTGTATATGATTGAGCAACCTTTAATTGGAGAACTACAAACAAATGCAATCTGTTGTACATGGTAGGGTACATATACTTACACATTTATTTTCGACTTTCTTCTTGACTGCTTACTAAATACACCGTGTTACTATACATTTTTTCCGTTCTATAGTTAGATTTTAATTTCACTCCGCAATGATATTCAAGTTCTTCCCCCAGTTTAACACCTAATGCTAATTAAATTAAACAAATCTATATTTAAAGGACAAGTAACCCCACGTGATATTCTAGATGCACCTATTGTCTGCTACGTCTTTCCATGGAGGCTGCCATTTTGTGCATGACACGGATCATTAGGTACCATATGCATTGATAATAGCCTACCTTTACAACAGATACGTCGCTTTGTTCTGATTGTATTACGATTGTTATTGGCCATGGGCCTAGATAATTGACGACCCATGAGTTCTAATAGCCATCCTGTAAAGCAGATTCCTCGCTTTGTTTTGGTATTGTTACGATTGTCTCCGTCCTTGACGTCAATTCTCCGTCCTTGACGTATATTTTTTATGAAGTATATTTTTTATGAACAAATTAAGACCTTTTAAAAAATATATAAAACTAAACTTACATTTCAGAATATGTGACTTTATCTAATATATATTTGTCCTCTAAAAATCAATTACAAGTTAACGATGAAGGAAATTTTACTTGGGATGAAAAGTATGTTCGTGTACACATAAAGTAATGGCAGCCCCCTTATTATTGCTAGCAGACGATAACTTGGCTGGAAAATAGTGATTTATATCTATATCCTGTGTTTTTACATGAAATTGCATGTATCAAATAAGAGGCATATACTACACCATTCAAAATAAGCTAATTCATACGCTGAGGTTAATTTCCCTTTAAAGAGAAGTCTGCTATGGATCAATTGTTCAAATATGTTTCATCAATAAACTAATTGCCTTTCAGTGTGAATGGGTACTTGGGCTGTACATTGAGAAGACCACCCCCCCCCCCACCCGGCCACGGGTAACTTTTGCTCGTGAGAAATAAAGACAGTAGGCGTCATTCAAAGTGTAAATTTCACAGGTGTTAAGAGGTATTATCTACATATAGGCCCGATATTTGATCTAGGCCAGCTTTTGGTCTAACGTTCGATCTAGAGCTCACGGAAAGGAACTACTATTGCTTTTTAACGGGGCTGAAGGAGTGTACCTCCACTGCCCCCCCCCCCTCGGCCACTGAGCGAATTTTGGAGGTCTGGCAAGACCAAAAAAATACAGGTCTACCTTTTCCAAAAGTTGACAAACCTGCATTTGTGTGCTCCCCCTTATACTAAATCCTGGATCTGCCCCTGATATATTGACAGGTGTATATTAGATCAGTGGCGGCTTTGGGGGGTGGCATTAATTGTGCCCCCCCCCTTAAAACGGAAAACTTTTTTTTTCTTTCTCTTTCGATTTCTTCGCTTGTCAGAGAATTATGGAGGGAAACTGGACCTCTAAAATGATGTACTCTCATTTAAAATAATTACCCTCCATCTGTTGCGGTGATATTGCTATTCAAATATCCAAAATGAGAAACTTCTACCATAAGACAAAAACTGAAAAAGAATTACATTTAAATGAACTATTTTTCAGGATTTTGGTCACACACGTGACCGAGAATGGCCCTTTTGAGTTGTGGAGTTGTTAATTGTAACAAGTGATATGAAACAGGGCCCATAGTCTGTAATTTTCAATAAAGGTCATGTGGGTGAATTTGCACTATACTAATAACATATTGTCCTACATAGTGCACCTTTGGAGTATTTTTCGGTGATGATCTATTATGTAATGAGCTGATGGTATTCACTGTATTTCATTGTTTCTCACTACAGGAGGGTAGCCACCTCATTTGAAGGAAAGTACGGGAGGATACGATACTGGTTAAAGGCTGAGATTGACAAACCATGGGGCTTCAATAGCAAAACGAAGAGAGCATTCACAGTCATTGATCACATCGATATCAATACGCCTCAACTACTAGTGAGTACTATCTTCTCTGATCCTTCATTAAGACTTGAGAGAACTTTAAAACTACTTTGCCAATTATCTACATGTACTGTGCATGTATTTCATTAACTCTTTCGAGATAATTGACCACAGCTTTAAATTCCTTAAATTGGCTACACATTGAGAGGTTCAAAATCATTGTTTTTTTTAATCAAAATTTGCAATATTTCAACTTTTCAACAAAATTTCTAGCCATGTATATTGTTTTCAAAGACATTGCGTCTTACAAGAACCATGTAGCTCTAAAAGAAAAATATTAATGTTGCCAATTTGAAGAACAAAATGTGATCAATTTAGCCCTTAAATAATTCCTGTCCTGAAAGGGTCAACATATCATATGCTGAGAGCCAGAAGGGCATTGAATCATATTATAAGACGTAATGTCCTTTGGGCTCTGAACAGACAGTGTTATGATGTGATGTATGACTGGGTGTTCAAAATATACTACATGCTAGTACATGTACATGCCAAGAGCATGTTTTTGTCATAAAAGGAAATCTGTTTCTTTTAAAGTAATGTAAACATTGTTGTGAATATCTTGAAGCTTTCGATCCTTTGAGAGATTTCTATGGCAACAAGGTTTGTTTTACTTTCAGTTTTATATCAGATAAAGCCTGCATGTATAGATCGAATGTAAGATAGGGAAATTGATTAGTTTTGCAGTCTTTATAGTAAGTGTTACCGTTTGAATTTCTGTTGTCAGAACATTTGATTTATGGGATTGAATTTTTATCCTCCTCTATAGTGTTCTTTGAGAGTGGAGAATCTGGCATGCCATCTATTGAAACTTGGCAAGCCTTTAGTGAATAAGAGAAACAATTCAGATGAACTCAATTAAGAGTTACCTTTCAGTAGAGTTCATTTACATGTAATACTAGTAGGTGTGTTAGATTAGGAGAATTCATTAGTATTCTGCTTTGGTTCAGGGTGAGCTATAAACTGCAAGATTTTGAAAACAACACCTTTTATGTTTTTTTTCAACAAAAAAGGCTTGAAATTTCCTGTTTTTCTAGGAAGCTGCTATTACAATTATTTTAATTAATTTCAACAGTGATGTTTTTACTTATTTCAAAAGAAAAGTATGAAATTCGTTTACATCCATCATCTAGGTTTCATTAGTATGACCTAATCACGTTCAGTGAGAGATTGTAAAAAATAGAAAGAAAGAAAAAAGAAGAATTCATAATCAAGTTCACAAATTTTGAGTGCGTTCACTGCTTAGTGATGACTTACAAGATTAATGTATTCAGCTGTGCTTAGAACTCTTATGTCTTTCATGAAGGTAATATGAAAAAAAAATGTTTTTTACTACCTAGTTATTATCATATTGAACCTCAAGTGTGCTTTCAAGATGGCAATCTTTGGTATTAAGAAGTATCAATAAAATTAGAATGTACATTCTATGTAGGTTGACATGTAAATTCTTGGTTTGGAGTGATGTGCATGATTCTAATGCAGAGTTCCCAGTTATCCTGAAAATCAGGGAAAGCCTGGAAAATGAATTCCCTTTTTTTTCCAGAAAAGTTAGGAAATTTCTTAGAAAAATCATTTAAATCAGGGAAAATCATGAAATTTCATCATCCCCCAGAGAAAGTAGCGTCTTGGGTGATTGGCTATGGTAGCCATTTTATAGTGTGTTTAATGCCTCCTAATTATCCCTCGATTTTGAAACTCTGTCTGGGAAAAGTCAGGAATTTAGTTTTCATGTGAAGCTTGGGGACCTTATAATGATTGTACAGTACTGATTTAAATGTGTGTACCTATATGAAAATTGGAAGCATGATATAATTCACCTTTTTTTTTAAACCTTCAGGCTCCACAAACAGGTTTTCAAGAAAAGACTGTCTGCTGTGGATTGTGTGTGGCTGGCAATATCAGCATGTCCATCAAGACTGATCGTAAAGGATACTGCCCAGGTATTATCTTCAAAGGGTACCAATCACAAACAAATATCTTGTTCTGTATGTTAGAGTTTCCATGTCGTGATACTATATTCAAAATATGGGCTTCAAATAATACTTCTATAAAGAGATATTGCAAGTTTAATTACACTCTCTATTAAAGCATAAAAACGACTAATGTGAGTAGAGTATACTACTCGACAAACCCACACCAACCTCCGAGTTAGGTTCCGCGCGAGCACCTTCATGTTATCTTTTATTTCCTTCATACTCCTTAACTATTGACATATAGAATGCCAGATAAAGTTCTTTCAGGTCGATTTTATACTTTCTAGCTGTACACAAATTATTTTTTCAGGTGGTTGGTACACTTTAATCGTTTTGTTTGTTCGATGGAAGTTAAATCGCAAAATGAGAAGGATATCCATAGGTGAAAGGAATAAGGAAATTATTTTGTAGATGTTATTGGCTGATGGTAAATCTTATGGATTATCGAGTTATTTTAGAATTCACCAATTCCCCTTTGATTTTTTGAAAACCTAGATAATAATTTAATTACAAAAATTCTACCCAGCTCTCCCTACATGTACTAATAAGGGTCTTTTTCTCACAAAGGGGTCTGTAAAATACAAGCTGTGCTTTTCAATAGACTCCTCCACTTATGTTTCTTTACTATGCCTAATTTTACTGATATTGTGATATTATAATTGTGTTTTATATGTAATTATTGTACTGTTAAATATATTTTCCCATTTATGTAAACATTTCTTATCGTAATTGTGTTTGATACTATGTTATATCGACTTGTATAAATCATATTGCATGTTTGTTTGTTAAGTTAAACACCAAAATACATCATGTGGAAAATAAGGAAACCTGGAAACCTTGAAACCATGAAATATAAACAATGTATTCCTAACAATATTTCACTCTAGTCAGTCAGTTAATCACACAGCCCCTTCCTAAACAAGATTTATTTGATGTTCACTGAGAGGCATTCTGTTTCAATGTAAATGCATAGTCAAATGACTGAACAATAGGCCTTAAAGATGGTAAAGCTATAAGAGAAATACGAGAGAAAACTATAATACTTGACTGAAAAAGAGACCTTTTTAAATTCAGTTGATGTACACTTCTTTCCCAAGAGCCAAGTGATGAACTATTGCTTTCACCTATTAGAAGTTATTCTAATTTTATTAGTTGGAAGGCATTTGTTGCTATGTTGTGCAACCCCGTGTCAAGCTTTTGGGTCAATAGTAAAAATTGTTGAAGAGGCATTCATACAACTTGAATATTTTGCTGGTCTATTCTTTTGCACTTACAGGAGAATCGATCGCCATATCAGCTGAGTTTCAGAACGGTTCCGCCCGACGCATCAAACCTCGTGCCACTCTCTATCAAAGGACTACATTCTTTGCTGATGGGAAGTCAAGATCTGTACGTAATGCTGTAGCTGGTGTGCAGGGCAATACCATTAGGGGCAGGAGGACTGAAAACTGGAACAATAAACTCTTGAAAATCCCGCCAATCACACCAACGCTAACGAATTGTGGCATAATAAAGCTGGAATATTTCCTTACGGTTAGTAGAGTATCAATCCATTCAGGCTGTTTGAATGACTGTCCAGATGAGATTGCCAGACACAGATAAGATGGAAAGCTGTTTATTCTGCCTTGTACTCGTAATTAGGGTCCACCATATCTATAGACAAAGTATTCTATTGTAAAATCATGTTAGAAGATTTGTAAAGAACTACAGTCAAACCTGCTTTAGTGACCACCAGTATAGAAAGACCACCTGTCTATAAAGACCACAATTTTTGTGTCCCGTGAAAAGTGTTTCTCATTGAAATGTGTATTAAAGGAACCTGCTCCTAAAAACCGCATTTCTTGTCTCCCTTGGGCGGTCTTTTTGTACAGGTTTCACTGTATATGGGTTTCAGGGTTGGCACGATTTAAATTACCTTGATTCAAATTTCTTTGATTTAAATTGCCTTGATTTAAATCGCCATGCAACACCAGCGGTTGGAAATTGGCCATCTGTGGCATCCAATAGGTGGCACACCATAATTGTGAATACCTAGAAATTGATTAACAAATTTCAAACCTGGCTTCATTGAAGTAAATTGCACTTTATAAATGGTGAATTTGTTGATGAATATATTTTGTTGTCGGGAATTTCAGAGCATGTACTTCATATACTTGACTACAAAATTGACTACAAAATTACAAACAACAAAATGTGATTTTGTGTAATTATTTCTCATATTTGTCTAACCATAATATAATTTTACAATATCTTTGATTCCTTGACAGATATGCCTAGATATCACGGGAGCTATGAACCTCTACTTACATCTATCCATCGTAATTGGAACCGTACCCCTCAGAGCCCCACCCTACACCCCCTTTGATGTCCTATCGGTAGGAAGCAGTGGTATAGAAGTGTCCTATCCAGGTATCTACCCATCACCACCCCTTTCAGAAGGAGAAGGTACAGTTAAATGAATCTCAGTGCAGGGATTTTAAACAGAGCAAACAGTCAGTTTTTGTTACAATCAGGTTTTTATTCATTACATAATATATCAGGAAGACCAAGTCCATCTTTGCCCAGTCTTATACCAAGTTTCTATTGATCCAAATCGTTCCTCATCCTATCAATCATGAAGTGACAATTGCCTACTATAAAACCCAACAATGCCTGAAGTTGAAATTCAATTAAAAAGGTTGGGATTTTCTTATATCGCAGCAAATTCTGGATTTACATATTTTTTACAGGACGATTCTGTGTATTGTAAAGTTGCTTTATCAGTAAAAAAGTAATTTAATGAATTAAATAATAAATAATCACAGCATTTATGATCCGCCATCGATCTAGTTTGACTATTCAGAGGCACAGAGGGATAAAGAAGCTAAAGGATTAAAGGGGGATAGAGACTTAAGGATATGATTATGTATAAGTGTAAGTATACGTATATAAGTGCAAGTAATTATCTAACAAATTAAAAAAAAATATGATGAAAATAAGTAGGATTTAAGACACTTTTTAAATGTTCAACCAATTCTGCTGATCGGATCCTCAGTGGAAGAGCATTCCAAAGTGATGGAGCTGAAAAAAAAGCCTTTTCTCCCAGAGTTGAATTTGTCCTTTGAACCTTTAGCTGATTACTACTAGATGAATGCAAATTTCTTCCTGGAACATATTTTGAATCAAAGTTTTGCAGGTATAGGGGAGATTGACAATGCATTGTTTTCCATGTGAGGAGTAAAATTTTAAATTCTATTCTTTTGGTTAGGCCCAAGAAAAAAAATTGTTGTATTGGCGTAACGGGTCACTGAAAAATAGGGTAGGTAGGTTGGGATTTTTTTTTTTTTTAACGACAGTATAGTACATAATAATACACGCAGCTAGTTCTGTCCGCAACACTTCCGGGTTTTTCGATCGCGATTGCGATCGCAAAGGCAGCACGATACGCGATTTCGATAGCCAAAAAAACCCCCAAAAACCTAGGGTCGGCGACATTTTTAGGGTCGGGCGGGTTACGCCAATACAATAATTTATTTTTTTGGCCTTACCGGTAGCCAGTGGAGATTTTTGAGAATTGGTGTGATATGAGAGAAACAAGATGCTCCACTGAGGACCCGAGCAACATAATTTTTCACATATTTACCAAGGACATGTTCTCTTATCATGCAGCACCTCCAAGCTATGCAGAGTGTGTGTTTGGAGGAGTGGATATACGAGATGATGAACCAGGCGATGCAGAGATGACAGGCGATCCTATGTTTACACCCATGTATACCTATGTCTCAAACTATGAATTCAGGCAGCCACCACCACCTTATTCCTTAGTAAGTATTCGATTTCGAACTGTGATTCAGGCAGCCACCACCACCTTATTCCTTAGTAAGTATTCGATTTCTATGATTCAGGCAGCCACCACCACCACCTTATTCCTTAGTAAGTATTCGATTTCTAACTATGATTCAGGCAGCCACCACCACCTTATTTCATAAGTATTCGATTTCTACATGTAAGTATGATTCAGGCAGCCACCACCACCTTATTCCTTAGTAAGTATTCGATTTCTAACTTTGAATTCAGACAACCATCACCACCTTATTCCTTAGTTGAATTCAGGCAGCCACCACTGCCTTATTTCTGAGTGAGTATTCAGTCTCTTAACTATGAATTCACCACCTTATCCCATTGTAAGTATTCAATCTCTGTGAATTCGGGCAGCTACCATCACCTTATTACTTAGTATTTGATTTCTAACTTTGAATTCAGACGACCATTACCACCTTATTCCTTAGTTGAATTCAGACAGCCACCATCACCTTATTCTTAGTATTCAATATCTATGAATTCAGGCAGCCACCACCACCTTCTTCCTTAGTAAGTATTCAATCTGTGAATTCAGGCAGCCATCATCACCTTATTCCTTAGTATTCAATCTTGATGTATTCAGGCAGCTATCACCTCCTTCTTCCTTATCATGTATACTATGAATTAGGTAGTCACCACCACTTTGTTGCCTAGTAAATATTCAATCTCTCATTCCTTAGTATTTAATTTCTGTGAATTCAGGCAGCCACCATTACCTTATTCCATAGTATTCAATCTCTATGAATTCAGGCAGCCATCACCACCTTATTACTGAGTTAGTATTCAGTCTCGATGAATTCATGCAACCAGCTCCACCTTATTCTGCAGTTAAGTGTTCAATTTGTTAAGTTCCCTGCACTCCTTTCCTATCTATCTGACTGCAGAAATATTTTAAGTTAATTTAATTCATGCCAGTTTGTGAAGTTAAAAAATTTGAAGTCTTATTAATTGAGGTTAAAGATTGTCAAATTAATAGTTTTGATCGAATCAAGTCTAATTTAATTGTGGGATACTACTTGTAGAAACAAAAATTGAGAACCACATAAAAATACATGAAATACTGTAAATGTGGAATATTTCGCAGTGTGGAAATTATTGCGCATTTCGCGCGGCATGAAATTTGCGCAAAAATAAAAACACGCAAATATTTTTGTTTATGTATTCTTTGGCCCATGAGCCTAGTGCGTTGGCGAAAATTAAAAACGTGAAATTCATCTTAATACTCGGCCGAGCGCGAAAAATTAATCGCGTGAAAATATCCACTTGTACAGTACATGTTTTCTGTCATCTCTGGCCTGCAAAAAGTGGGATTGGATATAACATCTGGAGTTACAGATTTCAGATTTCTCAGCTGTATGTTCAAAGCAAAGGTGTACAATTTCTGTATCAGATAATGTTTTGTGATTGAAGGCCATAATTTAAGACAAAATAATACAAAATGATGCAGCATGCAATCATATGGACAAGGAAGGTGAAATGTTTAACAGGTTATCCTGCTCTCATACAAGTTTCCTGTGCAGGAAATAATTCATTCATGTCAATATCATATGAGGAATGAGTCTTCTGAAAACAATAGACACATTACAAAATAAAAGTCATGTGACCAATATCATTTTGGTAGCAAAAAGAAATATGTGTTTGTGCATCTTTTAATGACATATCTATGAATCTCAGTGAAGAACACCAACTTTGCAGTCATGCTTTATGTTTAAACATAAGGAATAGCCACTTTGTATTATATTGATTAAAGTCTTTGTTATTAGCCTTACCCTAGAAAAAGAGATGAATCAAGGTTGATGATTTATGATTCTCAATTTTTCTTTTTTTGTTAGACGGATCCTAATGTCCATGGTAGTAGTGAAGAGACGACCAGACAACCATCTCTATGTGAAGGAGTTTCCTAGATCCGTGCTTGATAGGCATTGCCATGGTAACCCCTCCTCAATGACTGACTGGTAGATAAACATGTATTCACTATTTGGACCATCACCAAATCAGCATCAGGTTGGCATGATCTGCAAATTTGTACCAATGGTGTACCAAAGGTGTATCAAGGGTGTATCAAAGATGTACCAAAGGTGTACCAAAGGTGTACCAAAGGTGTACCAAAGGTTTACCAAAGGTTTACCAAAGGTGTATCAAGGGTGTACCAAAGGTGTACCAAAGGTGTACCAAAGGTGTACCAAAGGTGTACCAAAGGTCTACCAAAGGTTTACCAAAGGTGTATCAAGGGTGCATCTAAGGTGTATCATCAGAACTCTTTGTTCTGCCTCACTCTTTTCTTATGCCTCTTTGTTCCCCATCTCTGCTCAGGTATTCTGAAGGTTTAAAAGGACAAGCTTTGTCTCTATAGCTTAAAGTTATAGATACTATGATAGTATCTGATACTACTGATTCACCAGCAAATCACCTAATAATGCCAATGTTCTTGTAGGATTCGGAGAGAACAATGAGGATTACCTTTATGAAAATTTGCTAAAAACTTGGAGCACGGTTTATAAAACATTTCGGTTATGAAAAATCTATATTTTAGTGAAAATATGCAGAACAATTCGATTCTAGGATTTAAATAATTTGAGTTCTCTTACCCTACCTTTAACATCTCGGCAAGATACAAAGGCAGAGAGGGGGAGAGAAAGAGACTGAAATCCTTGTTCACGAGTAAATGGTGCAAGCAGGTACTTAAGGTGATAGTATATATATCTAGAGCAGTGTTTTTTAACCACGATCGATGGAAAATTATCTTTAGATGTCGATGTATGCACATTGATCGTAGTAGTAGTACCAGTATCTGAATAGTGTCATGATATAGGGTACCAGTAAGAGAATGTTTTATTGTGTGAGACACAAAAGGGACCAACATTTTCATGTACAATTTTTACAAAATTTCACTTGGATTTGGAGTTTGTGTTTTCAACGTTGTGTTGTGTCATCCAGTCTTGGTACTTTCACAAAATACATGATGACTATAAAATCTTTTCAGGTGCAGTTACTGTTTACTTATCCTATCGTGTCTGTCGATTGCATTATGACATGTTGACAATGATATTGACTGAAAGGGACACCCAAGGGGATAAACGTACCTATGATCAATTTACTGTGATGTAGATGCATTGAGCATTCATATCAGGTGAAGTGTGTCGCAGCTGTGATTGCTATAGTGGTGAACCCATGATTATGATGGGTTTATATTTTCAGACTTCTTGACTCTGAAGTCGTTTACTTCGGTGTTGATTTGCAGGACCAAACAGCATAGCAGAACAACTGCTGTGCTGTGGTTTTGATTGTATGAACCTGATATTAGATAATCATGACAAGAAGTGACACAAGCTGCTTGTGGGAATCTGCCCCGTTATGCAAGGCAGAAGAAATGTTATGTGACTGGAATATTGTGGTCACATGATATTGCTAATGCTAGGACTTTTTCAGGGGGATGTCATGTGTACACAAAGTTGTAAACATCAATTTTTTTTGTTTCATTTTTTTAATATGGATGTTCAATGTCCGTGGGGTGTGGTTAAAAAAAGGAAAACATTGAAAAAATGTGAAAATGAAAAGAATTTTGTAGCTCTGTACATATGAATTGTAAAAGTACAAATGCAGCATGTTCTTTCGAAGTGTATATTGATGCTGTTCATGTTTTTCAAAATACAATAAATTGATATGTCATAAAAGAATTTCATGCCATTGGTTTTTGTAAAAATGGCAATAAAATTGTATTATGATTCAAATGCATTCTGTTATATAGAATGGGGCATATTCAGCAAGTGTTAACAGCAAAGAATTTCTAATTCTTGGTATTGCTCATGGCAAAAAAAAAAAAAAATTGTAGAGCTGCATCCAGTGACCTGGGAAATATCATTGTGAAGTATAAATGTAATGCACTAAATATGTGTAAATATATAATTATTTTTAGACCTGCCCAGGCAACAGACGCATAGTCGGGCAATGGCTGCCGGATTGCCAATTGCAATACTGGGAATCTATTTGGTTACGCACTTTAAATGTTTGCTTGTGTATATCCTGTGCATGTACAATGCATGCTTGTATTAACATTCATTTTCTTGCCTGTATCACCTACATACATGTATAAACAGTGACCAAAGTGGCCATATTCTTATACACACCTTGATATTAAGCTATATATATATGTATGTATCTTTAGTCCATTGAAATTAGACTCTAGATGTGCAATAGTTAGGGCTATCATAAAACATGCTGAAAACTTTACTTGGGTGCATGCGATATTCATGGTTTTACAAGGTTTCTATTTGTGGGTCTCTGCCCACTGAAGGTGGTGCCGGAGGCATTATGTTTTCGGGTTGTCCATCTGTGCATCTGCCCCGCTTTCTCATTCTCGCGATAACTCAAGAACAACATGAGGTATGAACTTCAGGCGTAGTGCTAGTATGTATCACCATAGGAAAACGATCTGATTAGATTTTGGGTTACTTAGGTCAAAGAACAAAGGTCGCAGAGGTCAGTTTCTGAAATTACAGGTGTTAGCCTTGTTCTTGCTATAACTTAAGAACCATTTGTGGTATGAACTTCAAACTTGGTGCTAATATGTATCACCATAGGAAGACGATCTGATCATATTTTTGGGTAGGTAGGTCAAAGGTCAAAGGTCACAGGTTAATTCTGAAATTAGCTTTATTAACACAATATCTCAAGAACCATTTGATCCATTAACTTCAAACTAGGTACTACTATGTATCACCATAGGAAGACAATCTGATTAGATTTTGGCAAATGTAGGTCAAATGTCAGAGTTCATGGAAGTCATTTAAAATGAAATTTCAGGCTTTTTGCCTTGTTAACACTCGTGAACAACTTAGCCATTAACTTCAAACTTGGAACTAGTATGCATTACCATAGTGAGACAAACTGATAAGATTTTGTTCACGTAGGTCAAAGGTGACAGGTCATAGAGGTCATTATATGTGAAATTAATTTGTTCTTTTATCTCTTATTTTTAAAAATTTGTTATCACCATATCTCACCTATTTTGTATTCATGACTAGGAGGAGATAAAGTGACCAGACTTTGGGTTACAAGGTGTAAGGTCAAATGTCAAAGAGGTCAATTAACATGTAATTGTAGGCTTTTTATGCTGGTTATCACACTATTTCAAGAACAGTTTGAGCCATCAACTGAATTTAGGCGGAGGCATATAGGAGACGCAGTCGCATTCATCTTGTTTAATCTCTATTTAATAACTTATACTAGTATGAGTATGCCCTTGCTGTAGATACGTAGACATCCTTTGACAGATGCTAGAAAATTTAATTCAATACTGCTCTCTCTAGTTCATACATGGTGTATTCATGTAAGAATAAGTTACTTGATTGAATGCATGCTGGGCTTATCTTTCGGATACATTCATTTATTTTTTTTGTCTTTTCTGGTATTCTACTACTCTTTTGTACTATTTTTGTATGTGCTATCTATAAACAGCAAACAACTGTATACTACATTTATGATAGTTTTTTTAATGAAATCTGAAATGCATGTTATGTTAAGCTTGTTAGCCTTTCCACAATGCGTGATGTAGCTATGTAAATGTGGACACACTATCCTCTTTTCCTGATGTGTGTTGTTTGTATTCAGGCTAATCTATCCCTATGTCAATGATTGTAGCCGTAACGTCATCCCAAAATGTTATGGGGTGGGTCTGAAAGGGGAAAGTGGAATATGAGGGTGAGATTATCGTGGTTGAAATTGGCAATAGTTGTATTTTAGGGGGGGGGGGGGGAAGGAGGGGAGGGGGGAGATGGAGAGGAGGGTTTACATTGTATAGTTGCTCTAATCAGGGGGGGGGGGTGAGGATATTCTGCATGTTTCAATAGAAGCATCAGCTGAATGGCTGGTGTAAGTGTATGTACCTTTTCCATAATATGTCTCATAAAATCACCATATAATTCAGTAAGTATCACTTTCTGAAATTCTGATACTAAAAATGCTATGATTGAATGGGACTGTCTGTCAAACTGGCATGAGACGAGGGGGGTGTTTCATAAAGCTGTTCGTAAGTTACGCACAACTTTACGCACGACTGGTGATCAGTTCTTGTGCTAAATGTTTGAGAATCTGATTGGTATAGCACCCAAGAACATGTTCCAGTCGTTCGTAAAGTCATTCGTAACTTTACGAACAGCTATATTAAACGCCCCCCAGATTGGCTATTTATTTGTTTGTTTGTTTGTTGTTTTATGTATTTGTACTTCACACAAATGCGTTCATCTCTTAGAAGATATTTACCATTTTGTCCAGGAAGGGATTTTAGTCTATCACATAATATGTTGACATTTTTTCAAATGAGCTTGTATATATATAAAAAAAATAGTAAGCCTTCATAATAGTTGTGTACATTCTAGATATAATGGTATGTACATGTAATTTTATATGGTTGTTAATCACATTTTATGTGCATGTTTGAAATAGTTGATCTCTATTTATATGTATTTTGTTACCTTTCAAAAGGGTCTTTCTCACATAAGGCTGAATGTATTTAAATGGGTGATACACCCATATGGTATGTATTAGTAAGGTTTTATATCGAAATACAGTTAACTTTGCATAAGCCGAATCTGTTGGGACCACAAAAAATAGTTCGACTTATGCATAATTCCACATAGGACATGTAAATAACACATGTTTGCATAGTTCGTTCAAAAAATTTATTCGACTTGGGGAAAGTCGACTTCTGCGACTTTGAGTTATGCAAGGTTAACTGTATGTCCTTTGGTGTATTGATGTGATGATTTTTGTGATGATTTTTTCTCTATAATCTCACCCAGGTTTCTTCTTCTGTTTCACGATATCATGATAGCTTACAAAAAATACTCTATTCAGGAATTACAAAGAAAAAGAAACTGCTTTCAATTGTAAAATAGAAACAAGCAGTTCTATAAATACACATGTTTTAATGACTGAAATTTTACCAAGTAGCTGAAGTACTGAGTACATGTAAGAATAAAAGAGAACTCTTTGTTTTTTGTTTTCGTTTTTGTCCTTTCAGAAAGATTTCTGGATGAATTTAAAATCCTGATAATCCTTTGTGTATGAAAGCCTGGGATGACTCATTAGAAATGCATGGTTAACTAAAATTAGATGGTCTCCTAACTGGTCAACTTGCAATAGTGTTTTGACATGGAGGTTGTTTGCTATGGTAGACTCTGTACATGTAGTTGTATGAGGGCGGGGGGGAGGGGGGGGGGGAGGGATGCATTTCTTGTGTCCAATTGAATTGTATATTAGACCTGGTTATATTTGTTAAATACGATCATGTACTTGTAGATGATTAGTTATTAATCATTGAAATGTTCTGTGTCGGTTGCTTCATTTGGCAGTCGCTACATGTGTGTAATTTGTTTGCTGTAATATAGAAATCCATTGAAGATAAGAAATATTTTTGTTGTAATTAAGAATCAGCAGAATATTAGAAGAATACTTGTGAGGATTGCCATTTTCTGAATGAGAAACTTACGTTATTTTTCAGCTTGATTGAGTGATATTTTTATTCTTTTTTTTTTTTTTTTTTTGGGGGGGGGGGGGGGTGAGGAATCATGGTAGACAATACCAGTACCAGTCATTGATCCTTTCAAAGTATCACTTACCCCAATGCAACATGATGACCTGCAATACAGCTGACATCCTATCTATGACAACCAGCAATAATACCTTGATAGTTCTAGTGTCATGCATGATCAATGTCTTGGTTGTTATCCGTGTCAAAAGTGTATTACAGGGCAATATTATGATGGTCTCGTGGCTGTATGTCTACGCACTCAACATAATAAAGCCATTTCGTCATTAGTACATGTACGAAAGACCCCGAAATGACCCCAATTTGTACGCACACATGGTACACACACTATGAAAGCATATAGAGGTCAATTGTACTCGGTACAAATGACCTTTATCTGCACATGTGCAAATTGTAATTACGAACTGGGTTATTGGTAGTCATACATCCGTTACTGCGTAATCATCTGTTTGGAGCCAGAAGGGCGTTAAAACTATATTAAATGATATGAGTTAATGCCCTTCTGGCTTCTAGCCAGGAGTTGGGGATCTATGGAAATCCAGTGATCATGTTCATTTCTAACCTAATGAGAAGTATCTGTTTAGTGTCACTTTAATATATTTTATTAATTTTTTAATTTTAGTACATGATGCTCATGCATGGAGCTGTAATGATAAAGGATTTATGGTCGTTGGTTCAGTTGTGTTTTGGTCTTGAGTGTGTTGTCATATTGATAGTAGCTATAGCATTTAGTGAGATTATGTAGGCTTTTCTTATAATGGCAGTAATAATCTGGGGTGCGTTTCATCAAGTGTCTTGTCGGTGATTTTTACCTACAAATTTGCTCTCAGCCAATCAGACGCAAGGATATCAGTAGCTTGTAACCGCCGCTTGTAACCGCAGCTTATAACTTGTCATTGATGACACGTTTTAAAACGGGGCCCTGGACCATATTGTATCATTTTCACAGAGTACACTGCTGGCTGGTCCACTTGGCTGCTCTCTCAATAGTTTGTTTGATTAACAGCCTGGCTTTTAAGCCTAATAAATATTGATTTCAAACCCTCAAAGTGAACATGATTATCTTCTCTCAGGAAAGACCACTCATTTCGAGGTCGGAGTGTTTTTTTTTCTTTTCACATGGGAACTAGTTTTTTGGTTTATGAGAGATTGATAGGATAGATTTTTTACCATAGACATATTTGAAAAACTTATTGTCATTTGTATTTGGATTAAGTGATAAAAAAAAGGAGTCGCGCCTTGGAGCCAGGCTATTAATGAAGCATGTTAGTGTAAATAGATATTTTCATGTGAATACATTTACCCTGAGCATAGTATTTGTGATGTTTTCTCGTATTGAGTGATTTGTGAACTGGTATTTGTGAATTTTGACATTTGTGCAATAAAAATATTGTCAAAATAACCAGCATACAAATAGTGTCCGTTTTATATGTTGTTTATGTATTTACTACGTATAGTTCATGTGAGGCTACTGTATGAAATTTTGGCCATTACAGGAATTGTTTGACAATATGAAGGCTATGCAAAAAAAAAACCAACAAACAAACCCCAAACCAAACGTAACAAAACAGCTTTAATAGTCCCTAGACCATAATCAACTTTGCCTTATAAGCTACGATGCTTATTGCCAGAACTTTTCTTTTACAATTTTTTTAGTTTTAAAAGGGGTTTCAAAGGAAGACCAGTTTAATCACTGGCGTAGCCATGACATGTTGAACAGGGGAGAGTGACACAAAATCAGAGAGGCACACCACATAGTTACACACACACACACACACACACACACACACACGAACCCACACACACACGTTTGTAAGCTATTGTTCGAATTTCAACCCACTATTGAATTGCGTCACAAAATTCATTGACGGAATAAACCTCACCAATTGTTGACAACCGATGACCTATTGAATTACTACCGATGACCCTTTGTTCGATGTCATCGGTTTGCGTATATATGTACACCCTCACACACCCCACACACAAACGGGGTATGCCCCCTGGCTGCGCCTATGATAGTTGATATTCATGAAAGTAAGAAGAGAAAGTGGGAGAGAGAGAGAGAGAGAGAGGGGGGGGGGGGGAGGGTTGAGAAATCATTTTGAACGATAATATTTTGTTGATTTATCACTTTTGTTTTCCCTCTCACATCTTAATCCTGTATAAGGGCTTTCCTCACAGAAATACCTATTTCTGTTGGGTAATCCCCAGGCATTGATTGTTGTTGATGTTGCTTTTTCATTTTGTGTGCCATCATTGTTTGTATATATATATATATATATATATATATATATATATATATATATATATATATATATATATATATACATATGTTGTTGTTTCATTTTATATTCCTTGAAATCAAATAAATAGTGAATATCAAGTATAACGCAAATAAATAATGACTCGTTTGTGAAAATCAAATTACGCACATCCTGGTCATGATACCTTCAGTCAATCAATCACAGTCATGTAACTTTAGAAAACAGAATTCTATCCAAATAACACCGTATGTAATAGGTAATAGTATATTTCCAAAAGAACGACACGATAGTAACTTAAAAATGAAAATGTTATTTAGTATGTAATCTGAAAGTAGATATAGCACTGTATCTGTTGTAAAATAATCAGGCTGATGATGGAGTATGACTCCAAAACATGTTCAATTTCAAAACTTATGTTCTCTTTGTCATTTTCATTTTTAAGTAATATTATATATATTTCAAGGGGGAATTAAAAAAAAAAGCAGAAAACTTGACACTTAGTATCTTTAGAAGGGTAGTTTTGATACGATTCCAAACAATCATGGATTAATAATAATTGGTAATAATTGTGGAGCGCCTGGAGAGTCAAGTCCGACAGACATGTGCGCTATATAGATTATAATAATAGTGGGTTCTTTTATATAAGACACCCACTACTATTATTATGACCCGCGCAAAGCTAGCTAGCTAGCCAGTTCCAAATGTCGCGCGCTTCATGAGGGGGGTAAGTGGTTTCCGTGGCAACTGCGACGGATATGTTTAGTCCGGCCCAGGTCCGGCCTAAATCTTCACGGCGGTGTGAAAGCACTTGCGACGGACATAATTTGGTCCAGACCTGGTGCGGACCAAATTTGGACGGCAGTGGGAAAGGGGTATAAGACACCCACTACTATTATTATTATCTAAAGCGTTTAAGCATGTTAAAAGGGACTCGAGTCAAGTTTTCATTTATGAAAAAAATGAAATACGGGCTAAAAACATCTTGATATCATGTTAAGCAAGAGGAAGAAAATGTCAATAATGATATATAGACACTGGATTGGGATTTATGAACATACAGTGGCGTATTTAGCATTGATACACGATGGTGGATTCTTCACTGGACTGGATGTGGTGGTGGTGGTTGTCGTGGTGTTCATGGTGGTGCAGGTGGTGTTAATATTGTTGATGTTGGTGGTAGTGGAGGTGGTGGTGTTGATGTTTGTGGTGGTGGTAATAGTGGTGGTGATGGTGGTGGTGGTGGTGGTGGGGGTGGGGGGGGGGGGGGGGAGCTGCGGAATGTACCGGGGCAGTCCCGCGTGCCGTATACCACTTCATAATTTATTAAGTTTCATGAGCCTTCAAACGGTGGAGAGTGAAGCGAAAATAAGGTTTTAAAAATGCTTTCGATTACATATTACTGACTGCAGTTTTCTTTTTTTTTACTTGCAAAGTTATCTATGAACTCGTTCATTCTCTTTTTAGGGATGATTCAATCTCGCTTTGCAGTTTTCGATCCATCTCGCAATAATAACTAATTCCAGGACAGCTACCAACGGGATAACTGCCCCTATAGGATAAAAATACCCCGGGCAACCATCCTCTTGTCAAGTTACACCCTAGGCACTTGTTTGAGAGTTTTCTCTGAGGGTATTTTCTCTACTGAAGATGTAGGCCTAGTTGTCTCGGTGATAGTCCGGGATAGTCGCCATTACTGAAAACGATCGCGTTAACTTGCTTTCAGGCCATAAAGCTTAACTGTTTTGATTCGGTTTAAATGGTTATGTCATCACTAAAGAGTTCATGTACAATATGATACATTATCAAAATAGCATAAGGGCAATTCCACGGTTACTCACGTTACATTAAAGAAAAAGGTAACTTGAGTAACCGAACATTTGCAGGGTTGGCAGAAAGTATGTTTCTTCTTCTGAAGTTTTGATACTGTATTTAGGTACTCTAATATGCGTGCATTCATGTAACTAAAACTCATTTACCTAAAACCTGTAGGAAGAGAACAGTAGTTTAAGAGGTAACTCAAAACCTCACAAATGTAATGTGAGTAACGTGGAACTGCCCATAATATGAAATAACCACAATTACGTTCACAAGTTTGATGCATAGAAATTACCACGCATTGTCCCCGTCAAAATTAATTTCCATACACCTCCAACTAGTATAATGGTACACGATATATTGCAAACAGTAACCTAGTGTTTCTTAAGTGTAAATTGATTACTTGGAACGTTCCTTTATTTATTCTGCAAAAATAAATTGAATTCTTTGTCGCTGAAAAGAAAGAACCGAAATGTTTCCTTTTATCCATATTTCAGTATAGAACGGTATGTTTCTTTTTTCTGACGCTTTTAATTGAAATCGCTCAAGTAATTTTTTTTTTACAAGTGATCTTGGTTATTTATACTACCTTATTGTTACCTTGTTTATGATTTCTTTGTTCATCGTGTTTTTATGAGCAAGGTCCCTTGTTATAACACAATTTTTGAAAGGGCATCCCGATGAAATATTCTTCAAGAAAATCAAAAAGTAAAGACATGATGGACTGCTTCTTTTCATCGTGTAAAATTAAAAGTTCTGTTGCTGCTGGCATGTATGCTAATTACATTGGTGAATATCAGATGACCAATGGAAGTTATGTCTCGCGGTTTTTTTTATTCAACGCGTTACATTTTTGTTCTTCATCCATATTCTAGATTGTACGTGACCTATTTTTCACAATTACAATACCATGCCATTGATTCAATACGCATTTTGATGATAATAAACACGATAAAAATTGGTCAACCTATGAATGACGCAAATTTACATTCCCCCCCATAAATTTCGTATTGGATAAAAACTGAAAGTTTAATTTCTGCCTTACTGAATTCCACCTCGATACATCAAACAAGAGGTGACAATTGTTTAAATAATAACATTCAACCACGCTGGTAAAAATTTAAAATCGCGATGAGCGATGAGCATTGCGTGGTATGAAGGCTAATAAATTTCCTCTCTCTGCCACACAACTTTTTTTTTGTCATTAGTGCTTTGCTATACTCTCAGATGTTTGTCCATTTCATGATGTAACATAGCCTACCAGTATATTCTCAGAGAGCAATGTCAAAATAGGCTACTTGTTTTGACCACCAATACGCCTTTTATGTTATTGTTGTTGTACGACGAACAAAAAAATTAGCTGAAAAATGTTGTCGCTATAAGGTTGAGGTATATCTCTCTTATCTACCCCTTTCTCCCTATCTTCCCCTCTCTCCCTCTCTCCTTTTTTGCTGTCATCATAGACAGTGGCGGATCCAGGGGGGGGGGGCACAGCCGGCCCGTGCCCCCTTTTGGAAGAGAAGTATGAATTTTGACCATAGACCTTCTATTTCTCGATTGTGCTCCCCCTTTTAGTGTGAAGACCTTTTTTCTGTCCCTACCCCCCAGTTTCATCTACCCCCCCAGTTTCATCTACCCCCTCAATTTAATCATTTAAATATTAAATGCATGAAATATGGATGAAATGATAAAAGAATGAATAATCTTTTATAATTATCACCATCATCACTGTCATCACTATCAGTATCATTATCATATCAGCCATCATCATAATCATCACCATCATCATCACGATCAACATCAACATCATTATACCATGACCGTCATCATCATCATAATCATCACAATTATCACCTTCAGCATCATCATAATAATCATCACCACCGCCATTATCATCATCATAATGATCATCATAATCCTCGTGATCATTTTTATCATCATCACAATCACCATCAAGATCGAGATCAAGATCAACATCATCATCTTAATAATCATCACCATTATCACCTTCAGCATCATCATCATAATCATCATCACCACCACTACCATTATCATCATCATCATTATCCTAATCATCATCATCATCATCATTATCCTCGTCATCATCTTCATCATCATCATCATCATCATCATCATCATCATCTGAACTAAAGCATTCGATGTAAATATCACGTTTGCAGTTTAACCTTCACTGACCTTTTAATGCAAAATCAAAATAACATTACTTCCTCCATAGAATCCTTGGCGGTAAGGCTCTTCCAAGTAAACATCCCAAAACAGCCAACATGTCCGGTACTATAAACAATCTCATGTCCGGTATAATGGCTTAAAATCGAAAGGGAAAATACAACGAAATACACATGATGACTTTGCTACAACCATTTTATTTGACATACATCACACAGTGACAACACGTAATATAATCTAGGATTTATCATAAGCACACAATTCATTTATTTCGATACTTTTTGTTCGCAACTTAGCATTACTGTTGACACGATCCTCTTAAATCATGTTTAATGTAATTCCTTCCGGGATGCTAATTTCTCAAGTAACCGTCTAGTCATTATATAAGGACAGTAACTGATATGTAAAGAAAAACAACAAGACACAATAAATTACAATTTGGGAGTACACTTAAAAATATTCCCCTTTTATGTTCGCTCGTTTCTGCTGGGACCAAATAGAAATCATAATAAGACACAAATACATAAAATAATCGTTATTTTTCACTTGGTCAACAAAACAGTCTTACTGGCGACTGTTTCCGGGTCGACCAGTAAGGCAGTAGTTTAGGCACCTCGAGGTAGTCAGAATTAGAGGTATTGAAAATATAAGAAACCTTAAAGATATTAATGCATACATTATAGAAATGAAAGAAAACGTGAGTATCTCTATCTGAAATTCGCTCTAAACATTTGTGAAGTTTGTTTTCTTCGCCAGTTTGACCAGTCAGGTGGAGAGAAGTGCCCTTTATCATCAATACATTGTATGTTTACAGGCCTGAATTGATTGTTATGCCATACCTAAAAATATGATTTTTAAATGTGGGCTTAACATTGATTGACTCTTCATTATAGAAATATGGAATAAGTACACTTGAAATATTGGCGTAGGTGTGATTTCTGCATACACTGAAACACTGTTGTTAAAAAGAGATACATCAAGCATATTCAGATAAACCTTGAAAATGTTGATGTCAGAAACCTTTTTGCCACTTAGTGCCCTTTATCGTTTAAATGAAGAAACAATTAATGTTAACAATGCAGTAAAAGCAATTCTCTGTCATCTTCAATATTTATTAAATTTTTCCAACTCACTCAGAAGGCGTATAAATTTCAGATTGATAGTTTCCGCATAAACTGAAATCGTAACATACCACCGGAACTTCGTGGTACCTGTAATTCAAGTTCTAACATTTTCACTTATAAGCTAGAATCGAAATGCAATGAGTACAAAATATAAGAAAAATAAAGTAATTAAATAATATCTACAATCGTAATGCACATAGTCCAAAACCCGAAGCATGGTCAAGGCGCCTGAAGTACTGCTATCACCCGGGGTTTTAGCCAAGCTGTACTAAGATGGTGAAAGAAAATGTGCAGATGCAATGAATAGGAATAATACACTTATATTTGCCGATGGAACTTTAATGTGCTGATAAAATCTTTAAACCCATCATCCGAAGGCAATTTTCTTCTACCCATCCCTTGGGTACGCTAATGACAATGAAAACGGTTCGTTTAAGCATTTATAAAATCGAAGATTTATAAGAATTAAAATCTATACGAATTCTAGTGAATATAAAAGTGGTCGAATCGTGCATAATTCCATCTTTAAATACTTGAATAATGTATCAGAAAGTTTCAAGCATATCATGAAGATGCATATCTTTTGTATTTTTTTGTTTTCTTCGTCCTTTTGGCCAAATCATGTGGAGAGAAATTCCTTAATTGATTGATTGATTGACTGATTGATGCAAGGTTTATTTCATCTCATTTCCAAATACAAAACAATATGATTTACAAAGTACAAAATCATGAAATGAAAAAGGAACCTACTGGAAAGCAGAGCTTGTGTAGGTTCCCAAGAATAAATATAACATTAACATAATTATCATCGAAAGCTCAGGCCCCTTTTGACTCCATTTTACTCCATTGGCTCGCTATTATTGGATAAGCAGTTTTCAGCAGCTTGTTTTCGATAATTATCTTATATATCACATTATAACAAATTATTACACTTAATACACTCGCATTGTTCTTATGTCATATAGCCCTTCATCAAAAAACTTGTGATTGGTAAACTTAGAATATTATTCAGGTTTCATTTTGCATTTCATTGAAATCACCAGTTATTATAAAGTTATCATCTAGTCTCGCTAAAGATGAACATCGATGAGAAAATTCGCCTCAAGCAAGAGTTCGAATAATGAATGTCAGAAAGCTTTATTTTGGCCATTTTTATCTCAGATATAACCAAGAAATTTAACCTTGTCAGAATAGCAATTTCTTTTTCAATAATTTGCAAAATTTGGCAACACAGTCAGCACGCCTACATTTCAAACATCTGCTAATAGTATTTTCAACATATCATTATGATAAGAATATCAGTCATTTCTCTAACATTTGCCTATACACTGTTCAAGGTGCCATCTGACATTGATAGTAACTTGTGTCATGTATATGCGTTTTTACATTGTTTTCTTTGGAGAGGCCAGAACTTCAACGAAAAGTGACGCAATATATACTTTAATAAATACGCCTAATTTGGAATATCTATAAAACAAGTTCTCCAAATCTACGAAAATTAAAAACATCAAAACAAGCATCAGGACATTGTAGTCACACATTCGGAAAACACATGCTATGAATTCGATCAGCTATAGATTGAGATTCAGATCCAGGTTTTAATCACCATTTCCAATCGTTAAAAAATACAACTATGATACTACAGATATCATTATAGAATATCTTTATCCAAATAGACTCTTTATCAATGATCGACTTAAGGAGCACAAAAGAGCCCATTGAACAACCCTTCCCATTCAGCTCTAGCCGAACACGCCCTCAATACAGGACATAATATTGGATGGGACGATGCCCTCTTCATTGACTTTGAAAGCAATCACTGGTCAAGAAAGGTGAAAGAGTCTGTTTGGGTAAGGAGGATTAATCCTACACTGAACAAGGACTCAGGTTATCTATTGTCACCTATCTTCGGTCCAGTGATCGCAAGACAGCAGACAGCAATTAGAAACAGTGTGACTGATTACTTGGCTTGAGAAAGTCCACAGGAGTGCATGGACGAAAGCTTGCTAACAAATTTTAAGGTTGGTAGAAGCTCAAACTACAATTGTATGATTATCCCGAACCTATGAAATTTTTCTGTGTAGCTCATGCACTGTTCATTGCAAAAGATGTCGCGTAGTTATAACATTTTCGTTTGTTTCATATTTACTGATATTGTTCCTGTGAACTCAGGCAAATCAGGCGATGGACAAGATCATACAGGGACATCTCTTAGACCATCATCTGATGAGGCACCAGATGGCTGTGTCTTAGTTGGATCAGTACTATCAGGCAATCCCTTGAATATCTTCACGTTAAACGATCGTTCGAATCCCTTCTGGAACTGCTGATATTGCATCGTGTAGATGAAAGGATTTGCGCATAAGTTAGCATACACGAAAATTTTAGTAATCGCGTACCAGATACCCGAAAAGTCCAGGGGCCCACCGAGATTGTAAACTAGGTAGTTGAAAGCGATAGGTGCCCAGCAGATAGCGTATGTGAGTGAGACAGTTATCATGGTTTTGATGACGTTCCTAGTGGCCCTCTCGCTCCTCTCAGACATGGCTCGTTTAGAACGACGCAACGCTTTGAAAGCCGATGTCGATATCGGAGATGCTTTGGGTGACGGCGCCGGAGCAGCTCTAGTAGATGGCTTCCGGAGTTTGGACAAGATACGCACATAGCTGAATCCCATTACACTCAGTGGTCCAGCGTACGTGACGAAAAAGATAAAAACCCCAATTACTCCTTGCAAGATCTTGTTCGGCCAATTCGGGTAGCATCCACCAGTAGGAAAGATTACATGGATAGCAGGCCAGTAACAGTCAAGAAGGAAACCTGAAGACCATGTCATTATAGAAATCAACTTGATCCTCCTCTGTAGTTTCTTTGCAGAGCTGCGGTATCTGGTGGGGTAGATGATGGCAAAGTAACGGTCGAGGGTAATGCTGACTAGGTTAAGACTTGATGAAATAAAGAGTGCCCAGAGGACGTACTCAGACACCCAGATCTGACAGAAGATTAGGTGTGCCAAGCTCGTCGGGTCTAACTTCTTCATTGGGAGAAAGCAAATCAGCAGGAACACGATGGACGTGGTGAAGTCGATCAGTGTTTGGTTGATGATGAAGGAGTTGATGAGGTTCCGAAGTGATTTGTCCTTAAAGAAAACAAACAGTACGACGCCATTTCCTATGACACCAAGGCAACCGATGAGCGCTTCAAGGATGAGCCAGATCATAGGTTTTGTTGGTCCACCAGCTCCACCACCTTCATCACCTTCCGTGATGTTATCTGTTCCATTCATGTCATCCACCTCCAAATATGTCACGTTCTCCAGGAGAATATTCATGAAATCCGTCATGGCTTGAAGATTCCTTTCCTTGTAATGAATCAAACACTGTAGTCCTAGTTTTTAATCCAAACATTTAATCCAAACATCCAAACTCAACGTTGACTTTCCGCGTTTTGTTACCAATAAAGTAATTTAACATGGGGGAAAAGACGCAGTTAAATTTCCAAAGGTAATACCACGCTCAGTAAAAGCGGCGCCCCGGAGTTTATTAAAACAAGCCACCACTAATTGATCGAACGACTGAAAGAAACTACGCCATAGTTCGACTTTTATACAAACAGCACCTTTCTTTATTAATTCACAACAGCAACATGCAGTCATAGATCCTCAGTAGCAACTGTCGCATGTAGTGGAAATCATATCAAATGTAATTTTCGGTCAAAATTAGATAAATACAGTCATTTCCTAAAAAATGTGAGCCACCTGCGCGAAGTCACAACCAAATACTGTTATGACAAAGCCACCGAAAGTCAGTATTCACAAGCAATGTTCCCTGACGTGATTATTCTTATTAACTTCCCGTAACTTTAGACCGATTTCCTGACATAGGTGTACAGCTGAACTGAGGTTATTTTAACAATGACAACTCCAAATAAGTGCTCCTATTGTGGTGGAACTGTTGAACCGCAAACGCGAGTCTACGTCACAGTGACAAGAAATATTATGCGTGTATGATTTTAGTTTAAATATCCTATTCTATTCTTTCTATTCTCGTCTCGCAAGCTTTATCCTTCTTTAGAGGTGGGAGGGATTTAACCGAATAGGTCTATATCTGCTGGTATTCTGACGAAAAGAAAGTTCTATTCAAGGCCGGTCAGCAAGTTGTTACCGGTATGTTATGATAACATAATATGACTATATGAGCACGGATAGTTCGTTCCAGGAATATAGATTTTACTTTATCGGGGTATAATAACATGAATGATAGGTTGGTTATGTGATGTAAAAGTCTGATCTGCCAATGAAATATAGAGTATTGTCGTTATCCTTTTAAAGCACCGTGCAAGCCCTATTGTGTAAAATCAAGGACTTTAGAGCGAATTCAAGAGGTATGAGGCGGCTCCAATCACTGTTAACCCGTTGAGTACTGAGTTCTCTCATTCTCATAATCTTAATATTATGGACTATCCAGTTCCCGTAGGCAATGGGTTAACTCTTGCTGTGCCAGAGTCCAAATAAAAGTCTTAACATTCAAACAAATTTACACAATATTGGATCTGCCTTTATTACCTCTCCAGTATATGAGGAGTAATATTTAGGGCAATACAAAATGGAAATAATTTTGGGCCTTCGTGATGAGCTGAATGCCCCAAAGGAATTGGTGTCTAAGATAAAGATACCGATTACAAAATTATATCTTGAATTTGAGTGGGAGACTGGACATTCTGATTTCTCGTACGCTCGTCTGAAATCTCCCTGGTAAAGTGCGCTTGATAATCCATATCACTGTCTACAGTCATGTTCCCTCGGTATTTTCCTCGTTGTCTTTAATTCCACTCCATAAGAACACGCATCGACTCCTGTGGGACGAAGAGAAATAGGAGAAAGAAAAACAGTGATCTAGTCAATAGAATAATTATCGGTATGACTGTGTTCATTGTCTACTCATAATAGACACACAAGTATATGATGACGATTATCATAAGCTTTCTGTTAGCTTTTAATTATTTTGTTGAAATCCACTGGAACCGTTTCATGTTCTTGCTCACGTTCCTATTCCTTTAAGACTGATGCAACTTTTTTTTTTATCCCCTTGATAATTCAACGGACCGTGAGGATTTTTTTTAAGTGAATGATTGTTTTATGATAGCTTCATTAAGAACACCTGTGTTAGGCTAATTGAAACCGACTAGGGAACGTTATAAGACCTAAACTAAATGTCCTTGTCATGCTTAGTTGCTGAATGGATTGGATTTGAAGATTATCGCCTGAAGAAACACAACGATTTCAAATTCTTGCATATAAGATAATTTTACAGTTTTTAATTAAACAATTCTCATTTAATCATTTAGCGAAAAAGAAAAAGAAAAGGAATGCCACTTTTTAAAATCTATCTTTCAATTTATCTTCCCTTAATTTCTTATAAATCACTGAAATTGTTATTGTGTGTACATTTCTTTTTTATCTTTTTTATACGTTTTTTTTTGTAAATTGAAAAAGTAGATTGTATTGACTTAGTTTAGAGAAATATGGTTATGCCAACCAATGGCGGAGATGAGTTACGCAATTATATTCGGGGGTGGGGGAGACCACTTATTGTTAAGTCCCCCGTGATGAACAGAATTTCATGTATATTTCCGCCAATAATGCCTATTTTTTTATCCGTTTAGATAATCATGATAATTCTTCTTTTTATCATTAACGATATAACAAAAGAGTGATTTCGTTTAAGTTTCATTTCAATTTTGAGAATATCAGTTAATCTGTATAAGTTTTCCCACTCCATGTGCGCAAATCCAGGGGGGGGGGGGGGGGACATGTCTCTCCACCTTTTTGAAGATAGGCCAATGTCCCCACCCACCCCACCTTTCTGAAGAACCTTTTTTTTTTGCTTGTCACAGAATTCTGGAGGAAGACTAGACCCCCAAAAATGTGATAACCTTTTTTTTTTTGGTTGTCAGAAAATTACAGACATTTCGGACAGTTAAATGATGTGGTGTCCCCCCCCCCTAATTTCAAAATGGATTTGTGCCACTGGCCCAGGCAATATATAGTACGGGCATACACCAAAGTCCTTGTTATTTCTGTTTTCAGTACAATTCAGCAGAACTGTCTGAAAAAGAACCTTCATTCTCTCGTTTCGCGTTTTTCTCGCTTCTTGATGTAACTGATACCTGAGCCACCCTGCAGCATTCACGTAATGATACTTTTTTTTATAAGGTGCAGGTATTATATTGGCCATATCCATTATTATGTTCCTTGATTCAGAGTTGTCGCAGTCGGGTCTTAAAGTCTTAGAGTGATGCAAATGTTTATTGTCTAATCGAGGCCCAGCACGATGTCTTTTAAGCAAGGTATTTGATCTACGAGGGATCAGGAGTTGGTCTAGCGGTAACATCTACGGGCAGCTCTTTATACATGTTATATAGTCGCCTACCAACTGACTCTGATCGGACCCAAGTTCGAATCTCAGTCACCGTATACCTGGGCACGTCTTTTGGATGGTGACGTTAAAGGTCGGCCCCAGACGTAAATATTCATATTTGATTGATACACGTTTGTCAAAAACTCAATTACAAATATATATACATTGCATCTCTCCGATGGCAAATGGATTCCCGTGAGAATGCGAAATTCGATGTCGGTCGGTCAGCATCATTGATCAAGCGCGTCTGTAAACTGGCGCCTGGATTGAATGCTCCATATAGGGAGTGGGGAAGGTGCATGCGTACATTGTGTGGGGCAAGCCTGAATCTGAAGGCCGGGGTAATGATACATCTGTTAGAGCGTTTACAGAAATCTAAATCGTAATCACTGTTATCATTCAATGAAGACACGGACAAAAGTTACATGCCTGGAATTGGAAAGAGGAAAATGGAATGATGGAACGTAAAGGAACTTCATAACAATTCATAAATCACAGTAGATGCCGCCTTCTCTTTGAACATGACAATTAGACTTAAATACATTTAATGCATGGATGCAAATATAAATACACACATTTACAGATTACACAATTCTGTTTCAGGATCATTTTAATCAAACAATTTATCGAGGAGATACATCCTATCATATTTACCCAAAATGCCATAATGATATTACTCAATCTTTTCAATATAAAGTATATATATTTTTGTAATGATAACAAGACATCACTCGGTAGCCAATATATAAAACATGTCATGTCAATTAAACATTCTCTTCTACATTGCGGTGGAAAAAGTCTCAAAAAATATTCAAAAATATTTGTAGGAAATGTTCATACCTGCATAGCTTAGGGTCCCTTCTATCCAATTACACGAAAAAAATATGGCAATATTTTAAGCTCGAGCGAGCAAAAGCGACGTTTGCGAAAGAATGCAAAATCCAGACTTGACAAGATTAGAATCAGTATTTTCTTCTGGCTGGTATTAACAAATTTGAAAACCGTTAAAAGTTGACAGTTGGAAAAAGCCTCCCCAAATGAACGTTTCAAAGTATGTTCATGAAACGTTCATACCCATGTAAAGCATAATTGAGGTCTCTCCTATCAAATAACACCAAGGGAGCGTTTCATCAAGAGTTTTTTTTTTACCGACCACTGTTATAAGTTACTGAAATCCTTGCATCTGACTGGCTGAGAGCAAATTTGTCAGTAAATATCACCGACAAGACACTTGATGAAACGCTCCCCAGAATATCTAACGATATTTCACGCATGAGTGAGCAAAGCCATTGTTGTGAAATGTGCAAAACCCACGGTTATCCCAAATTATTTTGTATTGGTTCTTGCTGGTATCAACAAAGTTGGGAGTCTTGGAAAGGCTTCGAATTTTTCATAGTTTGATAATTAAAAGGCAATTTATAAAGAATATGCCTTTTTTCTGTATGTCCTGACATATCCCATCAAAACTTTCCGTTTGACAGAGAAAACCAGATTGAATTAAACCTTTGTCAAAACTAATTTTTTTCATATAACACTCAATAAAGTACTTAATTGCTCACTGAAGCCTAAAATATTGATGAGATATGTAAAGACATTCAGAGAACAGGACTCGTTCTTCCATAAATCGTCTATTATTGATCAAAATATGAAAAATTATATGACCTTTCATGACTTTCATGACTTTCAACTTTTCTGATACCAGCCAGAACAAATACCAATTCTTGTCAAGTCTGGATTTTGCACTTTTTCACAAAAATGGCCTTTGTTCACTCGAACATAAAATTTCGCCAGATTTGCAGGCGTCATGTAATAAAAGAGACCGTAAGCTATCCACATGTATGAAATTTCGCTTCAAATATTTTGAAATATTTATTTGGGGAGACTTTTTCTGATTGTTAACTTAATTTTTCTGGAACGCGCTGTATAATAGGCAATGTCCTGCTATGTTTACTGCAATGCTAGCATACCTAGCGAGTTGTTAATGCTCATGTACGGTATTGGTAGCAAAAAGGAAATTGAAAAGAAATTTGTAAATATAGTCTCATGTTGTTCTCCTTGTATCACAATATCTTTGTAAGAGATCATTTGGCATCAGTTCCATCTATGTGTTCCAGTGAATTTCAGTGTATATATCTGTAAGGAACGCTAGATCACTGTCATTATGCTAATGACGGCTCCCCGCACTGCAATCTTGGGGCTTGCATAGTGTTTTACACGTTTGTGTATAGTGTATAGTACATATGTTGCCGTTGTTGGGAGTTTACGTGCCTGGCCCGGCATATAAATCATTTTTTGTCTCTCATTTGTTTAATATCAAACTTTAGGAGAGGACATTTGCAGTGTCTTAGTAATGCTTGTATCTTGCTTTTTATTTTTAAAAAATCGAAGAAATCTGACGAAAAGTTTTTGATGGCTTACCACAAGTCTACCTTTAATATAGCTTTTGCTTTGCTTTTTATCGCTATTTGCCTCAAAATACAACCCTTGGTATGCGTACTTCCCTTAACATACATTTCATTTTCAGTATCCCTTCCTCAAAGACAAGAAACTAAATTTCATTTTAGTTTTCTCCCCAAAGAAATAAAAAGCAATGACAAAGTCATGTGATGCGTAGAAGGGCACTTGTTTTCCGAGATTTTTCTAAAAAGCTTTCCCTTTTCACTTCAACGACTTCTTGTTGTTATTTCCGCCAACTTGTTTGGTCTGCCGCACCTTGCAATGTGCGGACCAATAAATTTAACCATTACGAAACCACTTTACCTATCCCCGGAATAAAGGCCCACCCTACTTGTAGATTACAATTGTATATGCGGTTATGCATGTAATCAAGTTTACTGTCTAAACTTAGGAGCTTTATGTTTATATGAAGTCAAAGGGATATCAAGATATCCAATATAAACATAAAAATAAAAAAATTAAGCACGAAGTGATAATGCTCCGACATATCATGCTGAGTTGCTCAGTTGATCCGGGCTTAAATTTCGTCAAAGATATAGCGTAAGGGTTAGGGCTATGATTGGTTTTAGGTTAGGTTTAGGGTTAGGGTTATGATCGGGGTTTAGGTTAGGTTTAGGGTTTGGGTTAGGCACAAAGTTACGAATTTTGGTAAGTGTTTTTGTATTAACGAGGAGCAATCGTCGCTGGAATAAAATACATGCTGAAAGAAAGAAAGCTCATTGTTCCCTAATTATTCCCAAATCCATACTCTCATCAACTGAAAAACAATTCTCAGTGGCTGCAACGTGGAACAACATTCCACTCTGTATTAGAGAAATAACATGTCTTGCCACTTTCAAAAGATCCCTAAAAACATATCTCTTTTCCCAGTAATATAATGTTCCAATGTAATCTCTTAATTTTTGAGTCTGTCTTCGTTATAAATGTGCCACTTTGAGATTCGCACAGATTAAGTGATCTAACTTTTGAAACATTCATAATTATCTTTACTACTTACCAGGGGCGTAGACAGCGGGGATGGGGATGCATGCCCCCAGAATTTCAGGTGGGGGATGGTGTGTACAATCATCCCCCAGGTTTTACGATAGAAAAGTAAAAAATTGTTAATGATATATTGTACATAAATATGAATATGTTGTATTCATGATTATGATTATGGTGATGATGATGATTCTTCTTCTTCTTCTTCTTCTTATTATTATTATTATCATTATTGTTGTGGTTTTGAAAATATAAGATCCAATATTATAATTCAGTTAATTAGTCTCCTATATATATTTTTTCTTTATAGGCCATTCAGGATAACATTTTAACAGCATTATGTCATTGGAAAGTATAATAAACAGGATTTTAATAATATTAAACACAATGACTGTTTCTTATAAACAGGGGCGTAGATAGGGGGATGGGGTATGCATCCCCAACTTTTCAGGTGGGGGATGGAGTGTAAAAACACCCCCCAGGTTTCACCCCCACAAAAAAAAATGGTGGAAAATATCTATTTCTATTGTATGTTGTAGATAAATATAACTTGATATATTATATTTATTAATATTATTCTTTATTTCAATATAGATGTTATTTGTTTATGTACAATATTGTAGATTTATCTACAATTCTGTCGTTGATTCTTATTTTTCCCGATATATTTTTACACTACTATAGAAAGTGAAAACCATCTACTTCTGATTATCTGATTATATAACATGGATGTTAATTGATCTGGGATGGATATATGAAGGTATATATTTAAAAAATGAAGTGGGGGATAGCCGCTGTTACCACACCAATATATTTTGAGGTATATAATATATAATAGAGAAAAATTATTTAGATTAAAAGTACATGTAATTTTTCTCGATGTAGAGGGTTCAGTCGGTAACTTTCCTTTATAATGCAATTTTGCCACACCCATGTTATTAGTAATACTAACAATTTTCAAAATTGAAATGAAGGCACAGGAATCGAATGTGGTGGGGAAAGAAGGAATACATCACCCCCAGTATTTATCGAGCATGATGACTTGTGTCATCATCACCCAACTATACATAGAAGAATGCTGAAATGACAATCATAAATAACATGTAGACCCGGTTAGAAGCACCGCTCTGGGGGTTGCATGTGGGCACAGTGCCCCTACTTTTCCCTTTAACTTCAGATAAGTACCCCATTTTTCTTTCGAATAAGTTCACGTTCCATAGTCTTATAAGTGCCCATTTTGATAATTACACTTCATCCCTCACCTCATCTTTCATAAATGCTCCTATTTCAACAAGAGCATTTATCCCTTTTGTCCCTTTTAATGTAACAAGTCATTTTAATTTTTCGACTTTATAAGAACATTTTGCCGTTCTTATAATTGCCCCTTTTGAGGTGTTATTAGTACCCCTTTCCACCTCTGATAACTGCCTGATCTACATTTTCTACACATTCATTTATTTTACTAATAATTGAAGTGTCCTTTTCCCCACGATAAGTATCACGTTTCCCTTTTCCATAACATGTGCCCCGAATCCAAAGTGACTCAGAGCCAATATTCCCAAATGCTCACTCGCTAGGCTCGCTCGTATTAAAAGTATAGCTTATTAAATAAATATTCATTGTGAAATTTTGCAAATGAAACCCCATCAGAATTGTGTTTCCCAGTTTTTATATTACAATGTAATTGCGACCTCACAAATTTTGAATATTGGAAGTTGCTCGCTCGCTTCGCTCACTCGCTCAATATTCAATTCATACTACAAAACTGCAAAGCATGATGCTAAAGTTGTATCTTGGACATGTAAAGAGAAAAACCATACACACCCTGTGTGTGTGCGTGTGTGGGTGTATGTGTGTGTGTGTGTATATATATATATATATATATATATATAAACGACTAATGGGTACATTAGGAGGACAGTTTTTGTTCTTTTTCTTTGTTCAACTGTCGACCTAATGTACCAACTGTCGACCTAATGTAGGGGTCGCTATTATGACGGAATAAACTGCATTGTTAGGTGTCGACTTAAAGGAGAATTACCCCCTGATGACAAATTTACTTATATTGGAAGGTGTAATATATTCCTACTTATTGGCCTAAATCATTTTCTAATAAGATATCAGAAAAGGGTATAAATAAAGATATTCCAACACCCGGTATCGTCTCCTACTCATTTACATGGGGGCTGCCATTTTCTTGCTGATTTGGAGTTGTACATGAACCATTGAGAAATGTTCCAGTCAAGAAGATATTTTGAATCCAAGACCTAAATTGATTTTCTTCATTACCTAAAATCCCATATGTGACGGAAAATATAAAGTGGGTGTTTACATGTATTATAAAAATTAAATCTTTATAATGATACTTTTAAATTGTCTGGTTTTGCTTAACAAAAATCTATTTTCTTGGGTTTGCCAAACAGAGCAGAACATAATATATGCAGCATGCATTCTGACTTTTCAAGTCCCATTATCCGAAAGCAGGTGAATGCATAGTTTGCCGCTATAGATGCTCAGGGAAGAAGCATCCATAAAATTTGAATTAATTTGCTCCGTCCCATACGTCCAAGATCGAGAAAATAGATTTCTATTAAGCGAATATCGATTTTCAACAGAAATATATAAGGAAATCTTCAGTTTAAAAATAAATTGACATATCTATTCTATATTTTTAATCTCAAATGGGTTTTTAATTTTGAAAAAGGCAATATGGCATTTGGATTAGGAAAATCTTCTTGTACACATAAAAAAAATGGCAGCCCCCATGTATTGCTAGCAGACGATACATATTGCTAGCAGATGATAAATTTTGCTCAGAAAATCTTGATTCGTATCGATCTCGTATATTTTGACGCGAAGCCATATAGTCTAACAAGTAGGAATAAATAACACCTTTGAACACTATCGTCTTTATTGTTTGAGGTTAATTCTCCTTTAATGTACCCGTTAGTCAAATATATGTATATATATATATATATATATACCCCTAATGGGTACATTAGGAGGACAGTTTTTGTCTCATTTCTATAGACAACTGTCGACCTTGTTATGATCCAAAATCCACAAAAGATAAGAATCAAACAAAAGATATTAACTTTAGATGATTTATGGTTTAATTTAAATATTTACCAACACCAAATATAACAGAATTACAGATTCTAGTTACAAATACACTACATGTACTTAAACTGGTAAAGACTTACAATTTCTCAGCTGGGAAATTCCTATTAGTCCAGAATGTTCCTGAAGTGTGGAGTAAGCTGGCTGCTAATCCACAAATATTGAATCCAAACGGTATGTTGTCCAACTGGCAAAAGAAAATTCCAGATCCAGCCGAAGAATGTCCAAAATAATTCAGGAGGTCATCGATGTCGATAATGATGTCGATGACAATGTCCAAGACGATGGCAATCACAATGTCGATAACAGTGTCAACTGCAATCTCGATAATCAATGTCAATGACGATGTTGACCACAATGTCAATAACGATGTCGAACACAACGTCAAATAGGTCAAGGATGAGGTCCAAGATGAAGTCCAAGATGAGGTCAAAGATGATCTCCACAGGTTGATATCAATATCAGATGGTGTTAACTGAGAACTTATGCAATATATGCTCCACGATGTATTCAGGGTATAAATTCTGAAATTTCTGTGCAAGCTCCCAGCTTATATACAATCTCAACCCTTAATTAGAATTTTCTACATTCTACTACAATATTCATGAAGGTTTGGAACTCTCTTGTAAGATCTACATAGTTCTAGTTATAACAAACAAAGGAAGGGGATTCCCCTTTTCTATAAATAGACCCATTGCAATGTTACACTCTTACTAGAAGAGGTTCATGTAAAGGTCAGGATACATGTAATCAACACATTCCAACATGTACATTATACATTGCAATTATCCTATAGTACATCACACACAATGTAAAGATCTAGAATATTCTCTCTACTGTATGTGCATTCTGATTATTTCACTGCTACACATTATATTCACTTTCACATATGAATATTACTCTCTCTTCTGGAAATTTCTATGTTCATAAAATCATATATAACTGGAAAAATAATTCACTTCCAGAAGATTCCTTAATTATATCACACCTCCCCCACCGGGAAAAAGAAAGCTTTACTGTAGTAAAGGTTTCTTTGAGATTCAACCTGTTTCAAATTATCCAGATAAGCCTTTCATCCTGTACAAAGGCATTACAAGTCATATCACACATGTATTTAAGGACCATCAAAAAAGAAAAATGCAATTATAAATGACAAACTTTGTCCAAAAAAGAGTAATTTCTCTCTCTACATCCTTGAAAGAGCATCAGCAATCACATTATTCTTTCCACGAATATGTACAATTTTCAAGGGGAAAGGTTGGAGCATAAGGCTCCACCTGAACAGTCTTTGGTTCTTTGTTTTGAACTTCTCCAAGAACACAAGAGGGTTATGGTCTGTGTAGACCATGATATCACCATTACTGTTGGTTAGGTACACCTCAAACTGCTGGAGAGCGAGTACAAGACTCAGAGCCTCTTTTTCGATAGTTGAATACTTCTTCTGATATTGGTTGAGTTTCTTTGAGAAGTAACAGACTGATTTTTCAAAGCCTTCTTCATCCTCTTGGAGCAACACTGCTCCCACTCCAACATCACTGGCATCAATAGCCACCTTGAATGGCTTTGTGAAGTTTGGAGCTGCCAAAACAGGCTCATTCACCAAAATGGCCTTCAACTTCTCAAATGATCTCTGACATGCATCAGACCATACATACTTCACTTTTGCTTTCAGCAAGTTTGTCAGTGGACTAACCACAGTACTGTAATTTGGAACGAACTTCCTGTAGAAACCACTCATACCTAGGAATCTAAGTAACTCTTTCTTAGTTGTGGGAATGGGGAAGTCTAAGATTGCCTGAATCTTTGCTTCTCTCGGTAGCACTTGCCCCTGACCAACCACATGACCAAGATAAGTGACCTTTGCCTTGCCAAATTCACTCTTCATCAGATTAACTACTAAGTTGGCTTCATCTAATCTGTCAAACAGTAATCTCAAATGATTGAGATGGTCATTCCATGTATCACTGTACACTAAGATGTCATCTATGTACACAACACAATTGTCAAGCCCAGCAATTACCTGATTTGTCAATCTTTGAAAGGTTGCTGGGGCATTCTTCATTCCAAACGGCATGACTTTGCATTGAAATAAGCCATCCGGTGTGACAAAGGCTGATATTTCCTTGGCTCTGTCAGTCAGTGGCACCTGCCAATATCCCTTCAACAAGTCTATCTTAGTGACAAAGGCAGAGTTCCCAACCCTATCGATACAATCTTCCAACCTAGGAATTGGATATGAGTCGGTCTTTGTGACTGCATTTACCTTGCGGTAATCTATACAAAATCTCTGAGAGCCATCCGGCTTTGGGACCATTACAATAGGGGAACTCCAACTACTCTGACTTGGTTCAATTATGTCATTATCTAACATGAACTGGATTTCCTCATTCACTTTTTCCAACTTGCTTGGATTAAGTCTATATGGATGTTGTTTGATTGGTTTTACATCACCTACATCTACATCATGTGCAGTCAAGGCAGTACGACCTGGTCTATCTTTACACACATGCTTATAATCTTTCAACAAGCCAGATATGTCAATTCTCTGTTCATCAGAGAGATGCTTCAGTGCATCATCCAAATTTTCTAACATTTCTGAGTTAGACAATTTCACTCCACATGGTTCATTTGTAGACACATCTGTGTGAGACAATTCACTCTCTGTCTCTTCATTGCCTTCATTTACATCTTCTAGTTTCTCTTCTTTTACAACATGTGCTACACCTACTGGCTGATTAGCCTCACGTTCAAAGTATTCTTTCAGCATGTTTACATGACATACTCTTTGACTCTTTCTTCTGTCAGGGGTACTGATCACATAGTTGACATCATTCAGTTTCTTTTTGACAGTGTAGGGACCACTGAACCTAGCTTTCAAGGGCTCACCTAGCAAAGGCAACAATACTAACACCCTATCTCCAGGCTTGAAGTTGCGCTCTTTTGCCTTCTTGTCTGCCTGTGTTTTCATTTTAGCTTGCGACACTTTCAAGTGTTCTTTTGCTACCTCACAAGCCTTTGAGAGCCTTTCTCGAAACTTTGACACATAGTCAAGAAGGTTTACCTCGTCATTCTGACCCATGAACTTTTCTTTGATCAGCTTAAGGGGACCCCTAACCTCGTGACCATAGACCAGCTCAAATGGACTGAAGCCCGTCGACTCATTTGGGGAATCCCTGGTCGCGAACAGCAAGAATGGGATACCTTTATCCCAGTCATCAGGATACTCTTCACCATAAGCCCTAAGCATGGTCTTCAGGGTCTGGTGATAGCGTTCTAATGCACCTTGGGACTGTGGATGATAAGCGGATGACTTGATCTGCTTTATCCCTAACTCATGCATCACTTGCTGAAATACTCCTGACATGAAATTCGATCCTTGGTCTGACTGAACTTCCTTGGGCAAACCATACCTAGTGAAAAACTGCACTAGCGCCTGTACTACTGTCTTTGCAGTGATACTTCTCAACGGTATCGCCTCTGGAAAACGTGTAGACAAATCCATAATCGTAAGAAGATACTTGTGACCCGACCTAGTTCTGGGTAAGGGTCCAACACAGTCAACAAGAACCCTAGTAAAAGGTTCATCAAATGCAGGTATCGGTATCAAGGGAGCAGGCTTGATAGAAGGCTGTGCCTTCCCAACCACCTGACATGTATGACAGGTCTTACAGAACTGCACAACATCCTTGTGCATCTTCGGCCAATAAAAATGCCTCATGACCCTATCCTCCGTCTTCCGAATACCTAAATGACCTGCCATAGGCAACTCGTGAGCCATCCTCAGAATCTCTGTGCGGTAACAGGGAGGAACAACAACTTGGTGAACTACACACCACTCTTCATCAGCTGGTCTCCGGGGAGGTCTCCACTTCCTCATCAATATGTCACCTTTGACATAGTAGCACTCAGGAACCTTATCAGCCTCAGCCTCAGAACACGCCGTCTGTGACAAGCCTTTCAATTCTAGGTCCGCCTGTTGTGCCTGTACAAGGGAAGATTTGCTAAACAACTCATCATTGTCTGCAACAGAGCCTTCAACATTATCCCCATCCAAATCCTTGAAAAAGGTTTCAGCTAACCAGACATCATTACTCTCCTCCACATCAATAGAATCCGCATCATCCTGTTCAGCCCTACGAGCCTGAGACCTCGTGACACAACACAATCCGGGAAAATTCCAGGAAAATCCTCCTGCAACCGTTCAGTTTCAGCTACCTCAACCGGCTTCTCTGAAACCACTGGAGATGCAACAACTTTCTCTCCAGCCAAGTCGTTACCCAACAAAAAGTCAACCCCGTCCACGGGTAATTCCGGTACGACACCAACAGTTACAGGACCACTAACTAGGTCACACTTTAAGTCGACCTTATGCAAAGGAACCGACACATAATCCGGACCAATGCCTCGAACCAAAACTTTGGCATTCTCTGAACTCTCTGGTGGGAGAGTCAAATGCCCTGACATCATCAGGGACTGAGCAGCCCCTGTATCTCGAAGGATAACCACTGGCTTACCTACAGCACCAGTCGAACAGGGGGATACCTCACCATCATGCAAAAAGCTTCTAAAGCTCTCATCAACCTTCTTGACCTTATCGGCAAATACTAGAGAAACACTCTCAACATCTTGGACTGATTCCAACTGGACAGACTCCTTGGGTAGAACACTTGATTGCTTGACTAAACCCACATCTTTCTTAATTTTGGTTGGTTTCCCAATCAATTCCCAACAGGACTTTTTCAAATGTCCTGGCTTATTACAATGAAAACAAACTTTGGAACTTTGACCAGCAGATCTTTCACTTGATTTCGCGCCTCTATCTGCCTGAGACTTGTCAGTGTCATTTTCCTTGCTAGCATGTTTTCCCTCACCAAATTTCTTGTGGGATTCAAATGCCCCTTTTCCCTTCTTATTCTGAAAGTTTTTGAAAGGAAGCCTATCCCCACCACCTCTGTGTGTGACCTCAAATTCATCAGCTACCACAGCTGCCTTACTCAATTGAGTAATTCTTTGGTCATCTAGGTGAGACTTAACGCCAAAAGGAACACCCTTTTTGAATTCCTCTAAAAGGACAACTTCTCTCAGTTGGGCAAAATCTTCGTCAACTTTCAATGATCTGTACCACTTGTCAAACATCATTTCTTGTTCCCTAGCAAACTCAACGTAGGTCTGGCCTGATTGTCTTTGCATATTCCTAAATTTACGTCTGTATGCTTCTGGGACCAACTCATATGCATTAAGAATAGTATTCTTCACTGTAGCATAGTCACATGATTGCTCTTCAGAGAGAGATGAGTAGACTTTTGCAGCCTTTCCCACAAAAACGCTTTGAAGAAGCAGAGTCCAGTATTTCTGAGGCCATTCCAACCTCTTGGCCACTTTTTCAAATGATACAAAATATGCATCAACTCCCTCTTCATCAAATTTTGGCACAAGGCGAATGTTCTTCGCTACATCAAAACCTTGGGGAGATTTCTCTTTGGTAGAGTTAGTATTTGCATGTGCTAACTCCATTTCTCTCAATTTCAACTGGTACTCCCTTTCTTCTCTTTCTCTTTCCATCTCGATTTCTCTCTGTTTTTGTTTTTCGTCCATTTCTCTTTGTTTTTGTTTTTCTTCAAATTCTAATTTCACTCTCTCCTTTTCCATCTCAAGTTTTGCTAATTGGAGTTGAACATCACTTGAAACATTAGAAGGAACCTCACTTTCTTTACTGAGCTTCATGTGACTAGCTAGCAGATCAATAATCTCTGCCTTCTTTAACCCAGGGGTAAGAACTACTCCCAAATGCTGACAAACAGCTCTCAAGTCATCTTTTCTTAGTGACTTCAACTGACCAAGGGACAAATCTGTCCTCTTAACAAACACTTCAACATCTATTGTTGTCATGATGAAGCATGTAACAAACAATTACAGAATTTAAGGTCTTATCTGCAATTTGTATTCTAGATGTTTCCAGAGATTTCCAAAAATTCTTTCTAAAATTCGTTAATGTTTTTGACTTATTATATTTGGCTACGATTCCCGGACAAGCCCCCAGTTTGTTATGATCCAAAATCCACAAAAGATAAGAATCAAACAAAAGATATTAACTTTAGATGATTTATGGTTTAATTTAAATATTTACCAACACCAAATATAACAGAATTACAGATTCTAGTTACAAATACACTACATGTACTTAAACTGGTAAAGACTTACAATTTCTCAGCTGGGAAATTCCTATTAGTCCAGAATGTTCCTGAAGTGTGGAGTAAGCTGGCTGCTAATCCACAAATATTGAATCCAAACGGTATGTTGTCCAACTGGCAAAAGAAAATTCCAGATCCAGCCGAAGAATGTCCAAAATAATTCAGGAGGTCATCGATGTCGATAATGATGTCGATGACAATGTCCAAGACGATGGCAATCACAATGTCGATAACAGTGTCAACTGCAATCTCGATAATCAATGTCAATGACGATGTTGACCACAATGTCAATAACGATGTCGAACACAACGTCAAATAGGTCAAGGATGAGGTCCAAGATGAAGTCCAAGATGAGGTCAAAGATGATCTCCACAGGTTGATATCAATATCAGATGGTGTTAACTGAGAACTTATGCAATATATGCTCCACGATATATTCAGGGTATAAATTCTGAAATTTCTGTGCAAGCTCCCAGCTTATATACAATCTCAACCCTTAATTAGAATTTTCTACATTCTACTACAATATTCATGAAGGTTTGGAACTCTCTTGTAAGATCTACATAGTTCTAGTTATAACAAACAAAGGAAGGGGATTCCCCTTTTCTATAAATAGACCCATTGCAATGTTACACTCTTACTAGAAGAGGTTCATGTAAAGGTCAGGATACATGTAATCAACACATTCCAACATGTACATTATACATTGCAATTATCCTATAGTACATCACACACAATGTAAAGATCTAGAATATTCTCTCTACTGTATGTGCATTCTGATTATTTCACTGCTACACATTATATTCACTTTCACATATGAATATTACTCTCTCTTCTGGAAATTTCTATGTTCATAAAATCATATATAACTTGGGTAAAATAATTCACTTCCAGAAGATTCCTTAATTATATCACAACCTAATGACACCAACCGTCTACCTAATGTAGGGTCGCTATTATGACGGAATAAACCGCATTGTTAGGTGTCGACCTAATGTACCCTTTAGTAAAATATATGTATATATGTATATATATATATATATATATATATGTGTGAAAGAAATTGCGAGAATAACGTTGCGTAGCTCAATCAAAGTTCCCCAGAGCTGTCCTCCCTTTTTGAAATTTTTGCAAAGGCTGAAAAAATGTCTCCGCCGGGAATCGAACCCGGGTCGTTGGCTTAGAACGCCAATGCCTTAACCACTAGACCACGGAGACGGGTTAGTGGTTTCGGCGACACCAGATTCAATTGACCGACAGATTGACAAATCCTCAACCTTATTAATTAATTCCTTTGTCGGGGGCAGGTGAGTTTTGAACAAAGACAAGCCGCGTGCCTCAGCTGGATCCAAGCGAATGCTTTGAATACATGTATACATTAGAATAATTATTAACAAGTGTAAGGAAATAACATATACAACAGCTTTGGCAAATCTCGTGGAAATAAATACAAATGTGAAAGAAATAATATATATATATTATGGCTCTTAGGGGAAATCATACCCCCACTTATGAGGACCTGTCTACGCCAATGGTATATGGACCGCAAATCATCCCCCAGGTTTGAGGACCTATCTACGCCACTGCTACTTACCCACTTTCTTTCAAACTTTCACCATTTTGTTTCTCTTAATTTTCTTCTTTCACGCGAATCAACTTCTTACAAAGGTTGGATTGCCCTTCAACTATGGGGAGTGTACGGAGGGGTCCTATAAGCGTCTTGTTTTCACGTTCCCTTTTCCTATGTTTGCCCGTCTGTTTTTCCCCCTGTTTTCTTTCTTTTCGTCCCTACGTGCACCTGCCCTGTGCCCCTACCACTTGATCGATGCAACATAACCCTCACTCATGTGTGAAAATGAGATAAACCTCATTTGCACTTCCTTATCAACCGATATCATGTTTGTGAAGAGGTTTTTTTCAGTATGAAAACAGAAGTTGGTAAAATAACAGAAGTACATTCTAACCTTTCGTTGTCTCCTGTAGTAATAGGGGTATTTAAAACTCAAAGCTTTCGGGTTAGAACAGACCCCCCTTTATGCACAATGTGAACAATTCTACGTGCACTTTCTACATCTGACTCAAGAAAATTAAGATACTATAGGACCTATACTATACTAATATTCTTCGTCATTGAATGTGTCCGACCCGGCCATAAATCTTAAAGGATTTCCCTTTAATCAAGGACTCCTTATATGAACTAGCAATGAAATTGAGATCGCCATGATATTGGACGGAAATGAGGGCTTTACATACTATATCCAGCTTCCTGAGTCAATATCCAATTCAACTGTTGCGTTGGTCATACCATGGATATGCATATACCTGCACTATGAACAATGACGTCAAAGAGAGTGGACAAAATAAAAAACTCCTCATTCTACCCTCCACATTTGGTTTGGTAGAAAAAAGAATATCCCTTTACTGCTATAATTTTAAAAAAGTAGAGCAGGTGAATATGATTGTGAAACAAACAATGTTCTACATATTTTTTTTACAGAATAGCAGTGAAGGGATGTTCTTTGACTACCAGAACCATTGTGAAGGATATATAATGAGCATGATGTGGGTTGTTTACTTTATCCACTCTCTTTGTCCGTCATGTTTCTAGTGCTGGCCATACCTATCAGCCGTGCATCAGTTGAAGTTTATGCATACTTCTTCAACAAAAGTTTTTCTTGATGACTCCAAAGCTTGCCAGAGGCTTGCCCGACATAGCAACAACTAATGCATGCAAGATGGATTCCATCCATAGAGATGCCATTATGCATAGCAGGTGCACAGAATAGTTGCTAACTATATATGGATTCTGGAGAGAAACATGCATAAATTGAAATATATTAGTAAACAAGTCTGTTTATGTTGGTGTATATGGTTTACAGTCACAATTTTTCGACGTTTTCATTAACAAATTTTACTTACTTAAATGAAGAAGATAAGTTTGAGCATCATCAATTTGAATTTAAAACGTCTCCCGGAAAAAACACGATTCTCACTATGAAGGAAATGATACACTCACATCTCAAATCATTCATTTTATCTGCCTTGTTGGGAATATTTCCGTTACTACATGTATTATAATCCTTGAATTGACATATTCCGGATATAAACAGTCACATCAGCCATGAAGCTTTCTGAAGTTGAAAAAATATAATGTATATGGTAAATGATCAAAATTAATGAAAAAAGAGAGAGATACCGCAGTCAATGTCATCATGTAATGGCATATCAAAAAGTTTATTAAACGGGGGGAGGGGACGGGGGGGGGGGGAGGGGTGGAATATGTGCCTTTGGAAGCCCTACATGGAGTAAAAGCAATTTATTTCTCCTAAAAATAGTGGAACGTACGCCTATATATTGCGCATTTATAGGGTTTGTTTAAGCACAAAGTACGACCCCAAATTTATGCTATTCCATGGCATTCTAAATCTAGACGATAATTTCTCTTTATAATGAATGTGGCATTATACGTGGCTTCTGTGAATGTTGCGTTTGTTATATTACCGTCCTTTCCCTTTGTTTCTCAGATTTTTTAAAGAATCAATTCCATCACACGTTGAATTCATTATGTCAGGTATAATATTATTATTAGATTGACGTCAGTCAATCTTCTATTCTTGTTCATGTTTTTCCTCTATATATTCATGCTCAAGCAAGTATCGCTTACTCTGTAATTTTCCGAAATATTCAGTCAGATCTCTAGACATTCTGACTGGATGAAAGAGAAATAAGGCCCGTAATATTACGAGTACTGGAATGAGATATAACCTATGGGTACTCACTTCAGGATTAAAAGGTAAACAGGATTAAAAGATGACTCGGCATTTCTACAAATGTTCATTTAATATTCCTCCTAATATCTAAGCGGATAAAATTTTGTGTTTTTTTTAACGACATTTACCGCCATCATTGACAATGGCTCGTCATTGATTATGCGCCATTCAATGAGTAGCCAATAATTATCTGTACTGTGTGACGAATACAAGTGTACTTCCTCCGCACATCTGACAAGATCAAAAGATTTGAAATCTTTGACGATAGGATAAAGAATATACAAAAAATCCAATCAGATGGTCTTCCCTTATCATCCCTTGTATAAGGTACACTCTTAGAAATGTTAGGTAAATGCCACTGGGTAAATGAAGATTGGGCATAGGTTGGTTAAATCTTGCTCAACTTTTACATGCATTTACCCAACATTGGTCAAAAATAAGAATGAAATTGGTAAAGTTTACCCAAAAGTTGGTCGGACTCATAAGGACCCTCATGTTGGGTAAAATTTGGGTAAAATTTTGCCCAATATTTCTAAGAGTGTAAGGAATAAGATTTCAGTTTCAAAAGGAGGAAGAAAGGTGGCCCTGAGCCTCGGGAATGCTGTTTTTTCTTAATGAATAATTGTGTTGATGGTTGTGGGAAAGATAGAAATCGGCATTGAAATTATTTCTTCCTATATTTTCTAATTTTTCGTGATATGACCTGTATAGCAAGTAAAGCTATGAATGTATTTCTTGTTTTTATTTATTGCGTCAACCCTTCACAATGAGGTAAATATTTGCCTTTCCCCTGCTTAGCTACATGTAGATTTCACACTTTAATTTTGATTAATTAAATAATCCATTATACTTATATTTTAAATTATATTTGTTTTTGAAAGAGATTTTTGGCCTAAAAATACATTTGAACTTCCGGTTATTTTGCAATTAGTAAAGAACCTATGATCAATTGCTATGTCCTCCAAACTTGTACATGGTCAAATCTTGCCATCTGTCAGTCAAATCAAAGCACAATCATGATGATTTCAGAATCCACAAGTGAACCTAAATTGAGATTGATTCTCTATGTCTCGAACTTTTGTCTTCGAGCTTCATCCTTTCAAATGTTGAAATAAAAGAAAATCTAAAATATGTATTTCTCATTTTATGTATAGTCGTTCTATTTGCTTTGAAAGATAATTATGTTCAAAACCTCATCACTGTGCTATTGTAAATCTTCCACTTGTGTGAAATTGCCATTCTAAAACTTGACCCGATTTCCAAATGAGCATTGCCATCTGCTCCATTTCAGCACTGCATGAAGCTTCCAATAACCTTTCATTTTTCTTCAAGGGTCTATTACTTATTCACAACTGATAAATGATAGCCAGTCTCTGTTATAAAAACGCTCGTCTTATCCGTGGGTTTAACTTTATATAACCATGCCAGAGCCCAATATCTCCATGAACCTGTTAAGTGCCAGTAATTGTAATTATTATGTGAATCTTTATTCAGAATTTAGCTATTTTCATATACACGTTTGCACAATCGAGTCTATATATATTATTATGCAAACCTTGACATTTAGATTATGATATCAGGATGATTCCACGAAACTAAGCAGGTAACAGATCAAAGGTCTTTGATATGAATTTGAGTAAAATCGGCGAAGATTAATCGTCATTTGTTTCCTTCGTTACTAGTCATGCTAGTGTAGTGTTGACTTTCCTGACGTATTATTAAAAACTATATAGAGCCACGGAAATCGAAGAGAATTATTAGCATGATAGTATAAAAATGATGCATCAGAATGAACGAATGAAGACATGCATCATTTGTTTTATGCAACGAAGCTCCTAGATCCTTGTTACTTGATTAAAAACGAGATTGGTCCATATAATTATCGATGACAAGTAAAGTGGTTGGGATTCAGCAGGGTCATCACTAATATTGCCTTGTTTTGTCATCAGACAAAGCTACGTTTGCCGATGGAAGGGCTGGTGACGACAATGAAGAAGACGGCGGTCAACGCAGTTATGCAACTGCAAAATAGCTGGGACAATGTCGCCACCTCTGTGCAACCACAGTTCAGGTGTGGACGGAAGTGGATCGCTGAAGAGGCAATCAAGGGGACACAGAGTAGCCTGAGAATGGAAGATCTCGTCCGAGGTCAAAAGGGAAGACAAGAACTTGGAGCCGGGAAGCTACGGAAGCCGGTCAAGACACTTTCGAGGACGGAGACCAGAGCGGAGATTTATCATCTGGTATAGTCCACTGCCCGGACTGTCTCCGTATCGCGCGATTCGACACCCTCAACGCTAAAACAAGAACAGTCCTTTACAACTCCACCCCATCGACGCTTCACCCTCGCAGACGTTTTTTTTCGACGGGAGAAATTTTGGGCTTCGCGCGATTAGTGGAGAGTCGCGCTCTGTGTGGGATATGCGTGTAGAGAAAGAGCAGCGTAGGGAAATAAACCAAATAAAATATAAGAAACGGATAGAATCTAGACCAGTAATCTAGTTGTGAAGGAACATGACGACCTTCAATATGTGCGAGTTGTGCAGATGCCTGTTCAGTGGCTCGGTCGACCTGGGAGACAGGGAGAGTGTTCAAATTTCGCGGAGGTACCTCACAGACACTAACCCAAAGCTGCTGCAGTTTCTGGTAGGCTCTATACTTATGACACAATAGCATCTCCTGTTAAATCTAAAGCGCTGGGGAATCGGCGAAGATGAAGCTTGCAAGATCTAGTGCTAGCTGGATGCCCCACAAGCCTGAGGCAACGCGTCATTGGGGATGCAGTCAAGGCCAAGATTGATGACAGTAAGCGCATTTGCGGGTGAAGCATTTCATACGCTTTGTGAAGGAAGGAGAGAAGGTTGGTAGCCTACAGTTAGCCGACACTCTGCACCATCATCATTTCTAGATGGAGCAGAATTGTTTGGAAATTACAAATAGACTTACAGGAAACGCTGATTTTTCCGCAACACATCTATGAGACCAATCTGAGACCACACATTTTCATCTCGTTAACTCAGCTGAGGAAGGTTATTCTGATAGAGCTGGCAGTGCCGGAGGAAGGAGGGATGGAACGTGCGCATGAGAGAAAACTGTCGAAATATGAGGAACTCATTTTGCGCATGAAAGACAGGCAATGGGGAGCGGGGATGTTCGCTGTGGAAGTTGGGAAGCAGAAGTTTCTCTAACGGGACCCTCGGATACATGCTCAGAAGGCTGGGAATAAAGACTAAAGAGAGGAAGAAGCTGGAAGAGCAGGCGTGCGCCTGCGCACTTAGGGCCTCATTCTGCCTATGGTTGAAAAGGAATGACGTCACCTAGGTGGGTGGGGATGACTCTATGGGATGACACCTGACAATGACAATGACAATGATTTTATTGGACCCATGTCACCCTCGTTTGGGTATTGGGGACACTAATCATAGAACGTAACATATACAATATCATTTCACAATAAAGTTAGTGTATTTACAAGGTATTTACAATAAGTTATTTACAGAATAATGAGATAAGAAATATAAATATTACATAAAGTGTGTAAATTGATGATTCCATGATATTTGCTCCGGCGACAACTGCTCCCATGGAACATTCACATATTAAACATAAAACCCAGCCACAAACTCAACCCCAGCCTCATTCTCCTCCCAGTTCCAAACTGGAACCCCCACCACAACCCTAACTCTAACCCTACGTCCTCGGTGAAATTAAGACCGGAGCACCCGTCGAAGGAGCAAATGTGCCACTAAATTGATTGAGAGGAAAAAAAAAAAGAAAAAGAAAAGAAAAAGAAAAGGAAAGAGAACGAGAGAGAAGAAAATAAAGAGTAGATAAATAGATAACATACAGTTAACAACAAAATTATTCATACCCCTTGGAAAATTATGGTTTTTTGCATTTTTCCTAAAAATGAATGGTTAACTGAATTTAATTACACATCATTTATACATTTAGTTATTATCTGCAAATGAATGCTGTTTCTGGTTTCACCTCATTTGCATAACAATAGAAAAGGTGAATTATCCAAACTGGGTGATGTTCAAAATTATTCATACCCTTGGTAATCTATTGACTTTGTCAATCCAGTCCTTGTGATTAATGCTCGTAACACTTTCTTCACACTGTCACAATGCTTCTGGAGGTCTCTACTGAGATATCAGGCCAATACCTGGTCTCCAATGGCCCAATCTCCTTGAGGATGTTGTCCACACATGCCATCACCTGGTCTTCAGGGGATTCGATGGATTTAAAGCAGATTTTGTGGTTGCAGGTGGTGTAGTTTTAGACGTCATCAGGATAGGACTATGATATTGATATTTTCGTTAATATTCCTTACATTTTAATGACAATTCTGTATCTAAGTTGAAACAAAGCACTCTTCCTGGAGAGACTTCCCTGGAGGCATTCACTGTTGCACTGTCAAGGGAAGGTATTTCCTGATACTTTTGTTCCATTATTATTAAGAATGTTTAGGTAGGCCATGGTAGTTGTCTAAAGGTTGGATGGTGCCAATTTTATCAGTTTATTCAGTTACACTGATTGACACATTTTTTATATGGACACCTGCAAGTGGGTACTCTAGTGAAGCTTAAAATACTGATCTTTGATCTTTATGTTCCAGTGCACTGTCAAAGTGGTAGCATTTTGTGCACTGCAGCTGGTAACATGGAGGGCATATGGTATAAATTTGGTTTACATTCATTTTGATATCAAGGATTGTAGCTTTCATACCAAAGATACAAAGAATATACCATATGAAGATTGATATACAGTAACAGTCAATATGGGATGTGTATGGTACTCAAAGGTTACATACTGTTATTCATGGTGACCTGACATTAGAGTCATGCAATGACTTCAATATCACCAACATGACCTTCCTGAGCACTCTGATTAAGAATGGGGCCAATGAATAAAGGTGAACCCTCCCACAGGCAGTGCAAAAGGGAAGGGCTCCTCAGGAATGGTGCTTTGCTTCATAAGTAGATACAGAATTTTCATTAAAATGCATGGAATAAATGACCGAAAATTTCAATATCATAGTCCTGTCATCATGAAGTCGATAACTGCATCACCTGTAGGACACGAAATCTAATGAACTCCCTGAAGGTCAGGTGAAGGCATGTGTGGACACATCCTCAAGGAGATTGAGCAATTGGAGAACAGGTACTGGCCCGATATCCCAGCAGAGACCCCTCCAGAAGCCTTGTGACGGTGTATTAAAATAAAGTGAATTACAAGCATTAATCACAAGGATCGGATTCATACTGATTGACAAAGTCAATAAATCACCAAGTGTATGAATAATTTTGAACATCGCCCAGTTTAGATAACTCACCTTTTCTATTGTTATGCAAATCAGGTGAAACTGGAAACGGCATTCATTTGCAAATGATAACTAAATGTATTCAAGTGATGTGCAAGTAACTTCATTTAACCATTCATTTTTAGGAAAAATGCAAAAAACTAGAATTTTCCAAGGGGTATGAATAATTTTGTTGTTAACTGTATATACATCAAATAATAATAATGATGGTGATGAAAACAACAACAACAATAATAATAATAATAATTATTATAATAGTAGGCCTAATTATAATAATGATGATAGTAATAATGATATTAATAATAATACAAAAAGAAAATGATAATATAATAATAATAATGATGAAGATAATAATAAGAACAATAGTAACAAAAATAATAATAATAATAATAATAATAATAATAATAATTATCACTAATCATATTACAGTGATAAATAAATGATTACATAAATTACTTAAATAAATGAAAACAAATATAACTGAAAAAAAAAACCCAAACAAACAACAACAAAAAAAACAAAACAAAACAAAACAAACCAAAAAAAAAAATGTGCAAAGAAATGATCAGGCGGATAGATACATCGATTTGGATTGAATAGCTGGAATTGCAATGGCAAAGGCACCGATTAAAGGGAAAATATTAACAATGATAGGAAGTGAAAGTGAAAGTAGAATTTTTGATACTAAATTTTGGCACAGGAAATAAATTTCCAAAAGTAATATAAATACATAAATTCATCTTCCCAAATGTTATTAGAATACCTACATGACCTAAGTTATACCGGCCATACAAGATGACGCGCTCTAGCTACTGACGCGCATCCTTAGTGATCGCGCACCAAATCTATCCCCATTACATTTAATTTGTCTATGATCCCCACCAGAGCGAGAGCGCAGCGAGTAACAGGTTAGTTGAAAATCCGTCTGGCCAGGGCAATGCACATCCTTCATCCGTATTTTATTTAACATCTTTGTCGCATCTTGGCTACTGAAGCCGAATGCAACGGACTGACCTGTTTGTATTTCAATATTTAGATAACTCTTTGCCTGCAGGTTGGAGGGTTTTTTGATGCCGATTTTGGTTTTATTCATCACAAGTTTATTATGCTTACTCTCGCGCGCACACAAGCACACTAACCTCTACACGCGCCCACGTGCAGGGCGCGCACTGCTACGAGGGGATAGTGCCTGTAAACTATTGCACTCTTTTTAATAAAAATGAATAAAAATGAATAACACGTGACTGCGCTCAACCAATCATTTGATTAGGATCTAGGAGTCAGTTGTATATAACGATATATAAACATCCAATTGAGACCATTTTGCCAACACTGTACTCGTTTCTTTTTCTTGTATGCCAGAATTATCCCCATCCCCTCAACCTTTATCCCATTTTTTCTGCTGTAAATATTATCTAAATTATTAAACATAAAAAAACACCCCTTTATCATAGTAGGAATCAATAATCCCAGTTTAAAAAAAAAGATAATTACATAAGATTTATGTGAACCATTTTGTTTTCATGACAATATTAATCGTTCATAGGGAGTATAGACGTTATAGATAAAGAAAAGGCAATATCATGAATGTGTTGCGCATGAAATGTCATTCTGACTTGTTAATGGCAAAATAATTGAAAGTGCACCGAGCGTGCATGATTCTGTCTTCAGTTATCATTTAAAAGTAAATTATTATTTCATACATATTAAACATATATACAGTCATGCAAATTGAATTATAAATTTCACTCCAAAATGCAGCGCCTTGTAAGGTGATGGATGACCATCGTTGATAGAGCCACCTTGTTGTTTTTATGCCTCCGCCCACCGAAGGTGGGTGCCGGAGGCATTATGTTTTCGGGTTGTCCGTCCGTCCGTCCCACTTCTCGTTACCGCGATATCTGAAGAATCATTTGAGGTAGGAACCTCAAACTTGGTACTAGTATGTATCCCCATACGAAGATGAACTGATTAGATTTTGGGGTAAGTCGGTCAAAGGTCAGAGGTCACAGAGGTCAATTTACATGAAATTACATGGAATTACTGGTTTTTAGCACCGTTACCGCGATATCTCAAGAACTATCTGAGGTGAGAACTTCAAACTTGGTACCAGTATGTATCCCCATAGAAAGATGAACTGATTAGATTTTGGGGTAAGTAGGTCAAAGGTCAGAGGTCACAGAGGTCAATTTACATGAAATTACATGAAATTCTTGGTTTTTAGCACCGTTACCGCGATTTCTGAAGAACTGTTTGAGGTAAGAACTTCAAACTTGGTACCAGTATGTATCCCCATAGAAAGAGGAAATGATTAGATTTTGGGGTAGGTAGGTCAAAATTCAGAGGTCACAGAGGTCAATTTACATGAAATTACATGGAATTACTGGTTTTTAGCACCGCTACCGCGATTTCTGAAGAACTGTTTGAGGTAATAACTTCAAACTTCGTACCAGCATGTACTACCATAGGAAAATGAACTGATTAGAATTTGAGGGTAAGTAGGTCAAAGGTCACAGGTTGCTGGTCTCAGCGGCCAATTTACATGATATTAATACAGTTTTTGGCTACATTTCCACGATATCTCAAGAACAACTGATTATATTGCTTTATAGTCAGAGGTCAATTAGTTAGTGTTTCGCGTTTGCGACCATCAAGAAGGAAAATAGCAAAGTTGTATCAGCATGGTCCATGGATGGCAAAATCATAGTCTCTGTCAAGTCAACAGATGGAGGAACGACAAAGAGACAAATACATTGTAAGAATGACCTCGATAATTTGTAATCTTGTGTACTACGTACCTTCCTCCTCTTTTGCATTTTCTCTTTCTCTCTCTCTCTCTCTTTCTCTTTCTTTCCTCTATCCCAGTTCTATATCTTTCCTTTCTCCCTCTCACTTTTGTACTAATATGTGCCAACTCCTGTAATTACCAGTTCAGCATAATTTCATTCAATTTTTTTTAAATTATTCTCCAGGCACCTATGTTGCTGTAGATTTGTAACCTGTTGCTCTTCCATATGTTTTGATATTTTTTTTTTTTTTTTTTTTTAGTATTTTAAATGTAATTAAATGTTGCATTTTACTATTATTCCATTTCTAGTTTGAGAAATATAATTGCTGTTTCTGTTTTTTAGTGTGTATGTTTAACCTTTTCTTTTGTTAAATGCCAATGTCTAGCCAAAATCGTTTCTTCAAATGTCTTAATGATATTGATTTATGTACTTTGCAAGAATTTTTAACTCCATCAGATTCTGAAAGTGATCATGGTCCTATACATGTGGAAGCATATTACACACCAAATGAATATAATAATTTTGTGTCAAGTACATACTCATCTGAAAATATTACTAAAAAGCTATCTTGTTTCCATTTTAACCTGTAGAAGCTTATGTCAAAACTTCAACTATTGTGTTTATTTTTGAGTAATCTTTCAATGCAACCTTCCGTTATCGGTATATCTGAAACATTGATTAATGACCAGTCTTCACTCTATTTGTACAATCTAGATAATTATGAATTTATGAATAATAACAGGAAGAATAAGCGTGGAGGAGGTGTTGGTATTTTTATTCGGACTGACATCATTTACAAACGTCGTCTTGATCTACATGTAAGCACAGTTTTCACTGAAAGTCTCTTTATTGAAATCCATAATCATAACTCTACTATATTACTTGGTGTTATCTATAGACCCCCTTGCTACCAAACAGATGAATTTTTTTCATATCTTACTGATGTATTTGAGACTGTAAATAGAGAGAAAAGTATTTTATATTTGATGGGTGATCTTAATATGAATTTATTGAACGTTGGTAAGGTCCAAATTGTAACAGATTTTTTAGAATTGTTAATGCTTCATTCAATGTTTCCTCTTATAAAATACCCCACTCGTGTTACCGAACAATCTGCTTCTGTACTTGATAACATTATAACTAATGATACTTGTTCAATCCGATCGGGGATAATTATTACAGACATTTCTGATCATTTTCCTGTTTATTGTATTTGCGATTCTGATTTTTTAATTGTAAATACAGAAATGAAGAGTGTTAAAAGAGTAATTAATGAAAGGAGTATCTTAAATTTTGTTCATATGTTGCAATTGACACAATGGTCACTTGATAATGACAATGTTAATACTAATTATTATAACTTCACAAGTGAATTCATTAATGATTATGATATTTGTTTTCCTATTAAATGTACTGATGGGAAATACAAACGTAGAGATAAACCATGGCTTTCAAATGAATTGCGAAAAATGTGTAATAAAAAGTGTCGTATGTATAAAATGTATATAAAAAATCCTACACAATACAGAAAAAATGTCTACAAGAAACTTCGTAATAAAGTAACAAATATGATTATTCTTGTTAAAAAGCAATATTATGCGAATAGATTACATGACTTTCAAGGTAATGTTAAGAAAACATAGGATGTTATAAATCATGCATTGGGGAAAAAACATAAAAAGGTTGTTTGTAAAAAAATCATGTGCAATAATGAATCAATATCTGATAATAAAGAAATTTGTGAAAAAATGAATGAATATTTTGTTAATATTGGATATGATTTTAATCGTTCATTTAACAATTGTAGTGATAATTATCATGCCAAAAATATACAAATGAACGAACAGACTGCATTTTTTAAACCTATCACTTGTAAAGAAATCATAAATATTGTTGATCGCCTTAAACCTAACACTAGTGCTGGGGTTGATGGGATTAATGTTAAAGTTATTAAACGTGTGATACATTTAATTGTAAAACCATTATGTGCAATATTTAATCAGAGTCTTGAACAAGGTATATTTCCTGATCAAATGAAAATAGCAAGAGTCACCCCTGTTTTTAAAAGTGGTACTCCTGAAATAATGTCTAATTATCGCCCAATATCTGTATTAACAATATTTTCCAAAATACTAGAGAAATGTATTTATAATCGTCTATATAACTTTATATCTAAGTGCAATATCATCAGTAATAATCAATATGGCTTCAGGGCAGGACATTCTACCTCGTCTGCATTAATCAATCCATAAAGTCGTACATGCTATTGATAATGAAGAAGTAATGGTTGGTTTGTTTTTAGATTTAACAAAAGCTTTTGATACCTTAGACCATTGTATATTGCTTAAGAAACTGAACCTATATTTATTTATTTATTTATTTATTTATTTATTTATTTATCTATTTATTCCTGCATGTTTCACAATAATCAGTTTCATACATACAGACTTTGAAAATAGAAACACACAGAGCTCTGGCAATATGGAATAAGGGGAATAACATTAAAACTTTTTGAAAGCTATCTCTCAAATCGGAATTAATAATGAAAAATCACTTTTATTTCTTTTATATATTAATGACATTTGTAATATTTCCAATATTTTGCATTGTATTCTCTTTGCCGATGACACTAGTATTTTCTTATCTAATAAAAACTTACATATTCTTCAAACTACGTTCAACCGAGAAATTAATATAATTTCCCAATGGTTATATCAAAACAAGTTAACAATAAATATTAAGAAAACTCACTTTATGGTGTTTACAAATAGAAAATGTAATACTGATGATATTGTTATAGATTTGTGTGGTTCTCAGGTTAAGCAGGTGTCTTCACTAAAATTTCTTGGTATAATGATTGATAATAAATTAAATTGGTCAATTCATGTAAATTTCATATGCAATACATTAGCTAAAAATATTGGTGTTATGTGTGGACTTAAAACGTTTCCCAAGACTATACTAAAAATGATATATAATTCAATTATCCTTCCATATTTATATTATAACATTATTGTATGGGGTAACTCATCTAAAGCCTCTCTGAATAGAATGATTACATTACAAAAACGTGCTGTTAGGATTATTGATCATGCCTCGTTTCTTGCCCATACATCACCTATATTTAGTTCACTCAAAATTTTGCGTTTTGATGATTTGTACTTATACCAAGTACGAATTTTCATGTATTTATGTTATAAACATCTTCTTCCTGAGTTACTTCTTACTTATTTCAGTCTAAACTGTAATATTCATAAGCATAGAACAAGAAATGCCATGAATTTTCACTTGCCTCATTTGCGTACATCTTTGTTTAAAAAATCGATTATATATCACTTTGAATTCCCTTCCCTCTTCAATTAAAGAGTCAGTATCGCTGAACGTTTTTAAAAGTAAGTTAAAAGAATTTATTCTTGCAAATTATTGATTGATTTGAACCTTTTATTTATTTTGTTTAATTATACGTCTGGCACGTTGTTGTGTATTTTTTTGTGTGAATTTAATATTGTATTTTGTAATGTTTGGTACGTAAATTTAACTTTTTATTAAATCTTTCTAAGGTCGGCCACATATAAGGGGTGCTTCCTTTCTGGCTGCTACCTGCCAAGCAACTTTTTTATATTTTACTGTACCAATGTATATATTCCATGTATGTATGTATTTATAATGTTTTTATTGCTTTGGTAAAATAAAATTGAATTGAATTGAATCGAAATCAGAATTTCGCAATAACCATTTAATGAATGCGCATCAACTATATTATACTTGTAGGTGATCAGGAATTATCTAAATACAAGCGGAGGCATATTGAAGACGCAGTCGTATCTTTTGCTTGTTTTTCTTTAGGCTGGCTCTAAAGGTGATAATTTTCAAGTCTTCAAGTTACGTATCGGCTAAATGGGTCAGACTATGTTCATTCAAATTGTATATTTTCACACGAGAGAAAAATGGAAGTCATAAGACCATAGCTTATTGATGTTGAATACATGTCTAAAAGGGTGTATCAATTACATGATGCTTCAGTTTGCTCGTATTATGTGACATGTGAAATTTCAATGCCGCAACGTCAACGTTTCATGCAAAGTTGCAATAATTGTTGAATAAACTGTAATCAGCTATGTGTGTTTGTGAGCGTGCTAACTTTCGATTGACAAGAAGAAGAAGAAGAGAGAGAGAGAGAGCAAGAGACAGATAGAGAGAGAAAGAAGAGAGAGAGAGAGCGAGAGATCGAGAGAGAATGAGAAGGAAAGAAAGAGAGAGGGGAAAAACAAAGAAAGCCTGGGAAGATGGCATGACCCCCTTCCATACCATCATCCCCTCTCAGAGGCACTCCATCTAACCCTCATAACTCAATTCATGATACCACAACAACATACACACTATACGTACGAATTCTTATTTACTTATGCATATAAACAACATGCATGGTTCATGTTTTTTCATCATATAGTTTAAATTGCTTTACGCGGGAAAAAATGAGAATGCAGCAGCCCGTCTTCATGAGCGCACGTCCATTAGAAGAGTTGATAAACCTCTTTTAATAGCAAATAGGGCGTTAACTCATAAACTTGATACAAGGTTTACATCCTTCTGGCACTCAAAAGGGTATAACTCAAGGTGTTCCCGGGAAAGAAACACATTTCTCTGAAAGGTCATTGACTAAATGATTTTGAAGTGACATCAGGGGAGCGTTTCATCAAGTGTTTTGTCAGTGATTTTTACCAACAAACTTGCTCTTAGCCAATCAGATGCAAGGACTTCTGTAGTTTATAACAGTTGTCGGTAAATGAAGAGTGCAGCATTCATTTAAATTTTATTATTGGCGTATATAATATGCACTCATTACCTTTTCAGGCTTGACTGGCGCCGGAATAAATGCAATCGAAACGACGTCTCGTGTGCGGTTACACAATGTTACATGTCGTTTTCCAAAGGGTCGTAATTTCGAAGGTCCGTATTTCCGAAAAATATTTACTCCGATGGTTCGTAATTCCGAAGGTTCATGATTCCGAAAATGAAAAAGCGTCCATAATTCCGAAAATGAAATAGGGTTCATATTATCGAAGATTCGTAATTCCGAAAAGTTATGTAGGACTCTATTGCATTATCGGAATTACGAACCTTCGGAATTATGAACCCTTTTTCATTTTCGCAATTATGAACCCTATTTCGTTTTCGGAATTATGAACGCTTTTTCATTTTCGGGATTACGAACCTTCGGAATTGTGAACCCTATTTCATTTTTGGAATTACGAAACTTCGGAATAACGAACCTTCGGAGAAATAAATCAAATGTTCGGAACTATGAACCCTATTCATTTTCGGAATTATGAACCCCTTCTATATGGGAAATTTGTGTTTCAGAATTACGAAACTGTGCTACCTCTTAAACTACCTCTTAAACTCAGTTAGGCACTAAGTTTGTTCAATAAACATATTCAAGAATACTTTATTATTTTGATATTTGAATTTCGCTTTTTAGTTGGCTCCTGCCAAAAACATAATTAATGTAATAACACACTAAATAAAATACATGTAGAATAATTTAAACTTCAGTAAGTTATTGGTGAGCCGGGTGGGTGGATGGGGTCGCATTTGTTCGGCTATATAGTGTAGGGCTGCATGGAAGGGGTTATCTGAATAGATTTTAATGATTGTTTTTCGTTTGGTTTAGTTCGATATATTTTAGTTTAATGTATTTTAATTTAGCCTCAATATTGTGTAACATTATTATTTATGTTTATTATCATTATGTATTTTGGACCCTCTGGAAAAACAGAGCTCTCACAGTGGAATTTGAATTGTATTTACTATTTGCTTTTATGCCATTGGTGGTGAACATGGTGAATGGTGGTAACAATGAAATGAAAATGATGTTTAATTTTCCAGTGTGAAAGTACCATTGTCTTTGATGTGAGTTATAAAGTTTAAGTATAGAATGTGAAAGTGGCTTTGTCTATATAGTGTCTTGCTGGAGGTAATTGAAATGCATGCCTCATTTTATTCAGCCCAGGATAGGCTTTTGTACTCAGTTGTCAGGTGTAAAATGCAAATTAAGCTTGGCCATGCTCCTTGTACTGAGCATTTAGTAAAGGGTACTTAGGGCAGACACACCGTACCCAGCCAGCTATAGAGAAGAAGGACCTGCCTTTGACAGGGCTTTTTCACCAGTTTGATTTCATCTTAGCAATTTCACGAGTTTTTATTTAATTTTAGTTTTTTATTTTGTCAGTGCTGGTGACAGCATTCCACTCCCATAGACACAACACGCAAGTGTGTGCGTATACACTGAATGAGCGGAGACTTATTCCACGATATAGCCAGTTTGTGAAATAGAGAAGGAGAACCTGTCTATGGCAGGGCATTTTCAGCAGTTTATATATCGTCTTAATAGTGAGCTTTCGAATGTGTTGAATTGAACGCCGTTCTAGATCCTCCCAGCTACAACGGCTCACCCGTCCACTGGCTTCTCCCTCGTCCACTATTCAGATCGAGAACGCGTAAAACATGGTTTTTGCCGTCTTCACTAAAACGTGAACCTCGCTTTACCCATTGTTAGCTTCATGCTTCACCTACTTTGTATGCAGTCAACACAAAGCAGTCCATTGTCACTGGGAGGATCTAGGACGGCCTTCTAGTCGACACATCCGAAAACTCCTTAATATATGAATGAGAACCACTGATGGCACTTAGTCTGGGGCAGGATGCACCCCTACCCCAAATCTTAACGTGGTACGTGGACTTCCGTTCGGCGAGGTCGATAGTGAGGTCCTTGTCGTTGTGACTATACAGCTTAATTGAATTCATCGAAGAAACATGAACTTTTGGAGAGATAGATAGAAAGAACTTCACCCGGTGATGTATACATTTGACATGTTTGAGAGAATGAAAACTTCTGAAACAATTAAAGAACAACTACTGCATAATTTGCGTCGATAATGGATGACAGAACGAGTGCATCAGTGCTTATAAGTGAAGTTTTGTTTATTAAAGTGTAGTTTATTTTTCCTGCGGTTCAAGAATGAGATGTTAATTTCTGGAAGTGTTTATTTCTGGAAGTGTTTATTTCATGTGGATGTGTGAACAAGAGAGGTAGGCAGAGTAGAAATGTTTGGTAGAGTTAGGGATCAGGTCAGAACAGGATCTGTTCGAGATTCGAGTATTAGCCTCAGTGGCAGTTATTAGAAATGTTGTTTGGCAGAGTCAGGGATCAGGTCAGCTATGATCTGCTGAGAGTGTAGGATTGTTAGAAGGTGATGTTATTTGAAGATCAGGTCAGCACAGGATCTTTTGAGGAATAACTGCGGTAATATTGATCGAATGAACGAGACACAAGCAAAAAATGAAGGATTCTTAATGTTCATACTCAATGGCATATGGGCAAATACAAGGTCTTTTCTCCTGTACGTTACAGACATCATCAATCACCACTTTTTTGGAACAAACAACCTGCATTTCAAGACATAGTACTTGACTTGACTTCAAAGACATCTGAAGCATACCTGCAGATTAGACAATACCGTCGATTTGTATTAATCTGTAACAACTTCTTTCAAGTTTGAAAAGTGTAAAAGTATAATAGTGGAGGATCTTTCTTTTTTACAGTCTTCATTGACTCTCTAGTCTCTAGTGACAGAAATTTAAAATAATTTTGATAACCAGACGATATTTGAATTTACAGAGTTTCGTTTTGAGAACGCTTCAAAAACTTAAAAGAAACTTGATTGTCAACCCCTCAGGATAGCGTTTAGAACTTTCTTTTAATTAATTTTGGAGTTGTGTTTAAAGGGATACGCCACCAGGCGGCCGTGGGGAAAGTAATGATTGCGTAAGCCCCATTCACTCGTACACAAAGTTTGTGCGTCGAACGCGTCCGTTTGACTAAGTGGGACCGAATCTCGCACGAGAGCTCGAGCTCAGGAGGAGCGTGCGTGTTTTGCGGCGACCAGTCTGTCCGAGGTTTGCGCCCCGCGGGGAAAGGCATGATCAGGTAACGATGACGGTGCCCTCTCGCGGCATTAAAACGTTCACAATCTGCGGTTGGGTATCCCTTTAAACGTAGCGTTATGCAAGAGGCCCAAGAGGTGCTACATCATATATAAAACTGTGTAAAATATTATTTAATGCATACTGATGTGTTTATATTTAAAACAAAAAAGATCTTGCCATCAGATTTGGTTTGGTTTTAGAGTATTTTAAGGTTTTTTTTAGGTTTGATGGTTTATTTTACCTGACTGCCAAGAAAGCATGTGTATGCTTGTAAGTAAGCACCAGGAGACCGACGGCTTTAAGTCCTCCCCGAGGGACTTGGTAATGAGGATTAATGCCTTACCAAAGGGCACAAGTACATCCACTTGTTTTCGAACCCGGGTCCTCCAGTTACGAGAGACTGCTCTCCCACTGAGCCATCGCGCATCCAGATATTTAGTTTATTTTAATTTTTTATTGTCAACTGAAATAAATAATAAAAATCAAATACTATAAATTGTATACCACGCACACAAGAAACACCACAACCAACAAACAAACTGTATCATTATACTGAGGAATCGGGCATGATTGAAAGAGAAGAAGGGAGTAGTCTATCAGATGCTTTTTGGAGCTTATACTCTGCAGTATTTATAATATAAACCTATCGGATTTTCTGAAAAGTGGGATGAAAGCTCTTCTGCAAAGTATTCCCTTTTAACGTGAGTATTGCATAATGCGACCTTAAACATGTTAAAGAATCCTTTATCGAATCACGAGGTTAATGGAAAATGAAAATGATCTCCCTTGGGGATATATTATCTGGTTACCAGTATATTTCTACTTGTCATTTATTTGATTACTCAGACATGATATTTGGAGTTATCTTTGTGCATCGTTCATAGACATGGACTGATCGCTCCCATTTATATAATAATAATAATAATAATATAGAGAATTTGTAATGCGCCAACTCCACATGACTAATGTGCTCAAGGCGCAATGGAGAGGAAAAACTTGCAAGTACACAAAAATACACGAAAATGGAACAACAACAGTGTGAAAGTAAATCTACCGGTACTGAAAAGCCTTTTTGAACAAATGAGTTTTGAGGGCATTTTTAAAGCAATCTACACCTGACCTTATAACGGATATCCTGTGGCAATTGATTCCACAGGTAAGGTCCAACATGAGCAAATGACCGATCCCCGCATGATTTCTTAGTTTTTGGGACAACAAGCAATTTAGAATCAGAAGATCTTAAGCGTCTGGGAGGATTATAAGGCATCAACAAATTAATGTTGTATACTCTGGGGCAGATCCATGTATACAGTGAAAAACAAGTAATAATAATTTAAATACAATGTGGGATTCGTAACCAATGTAGTGAAGACAAAACAGGAGTATTGTGAGTAGGACGCCTGGTAAGGGTAACAATGCTGAATCTCAACTGTGAAAGTTGAGATTGTGGCAGCTGAAACAAAAGTGCATTGCCAAAGTCAAGCCGGGATGATTATGAGGGCTATTTTTCGGTGGCCGAGCGGGTTAAATATTTGCGGATGATGCCTAAATTACGTAACTGATACCGGACAGATTTACAAACGGCTGGGATCTGAGCGGACATGGACATTGTAGAATCAAATAAAACTCCAAGATTTCTACATGATTTAGACGGAATAATAACAACATCGTCAACCTTAATAGAGGGAAGGCTGACCTTGTCTAATACAGCTTTAAAATCGATAAACAGCAGCTCCGATTTCTCTTGATTTAATTTCAAGGAATTAGACCTCCTGCATTCCTTGATATCGTGAACACAAGCCTCAAGTTTTTGAATGGTATCAATGACATTGTTTTGGTTAGGTAGGAATGACGTATACACATGGATATCGTCTGCATAACAATGGTAATTAAAAGAGTGACATTGCAAAATCTGTTTCAGACCACTTAGGTAAATTGAGAAAAGTGTCGGGCCTCCAACAGATCCTTGCGGAACACCACTAACCAGTGCAGCAGGATCAGACATGGAGAAAAATGCTCTCAACGTCTTTGAAGAACCGACGCTTTTACTATGATTTGGTGATCCAATATTGGGGAAGATATCGTCACGAAAGTAGAAGACGGTTTCAATAATGGGCCGAATCAGTGAAAGTGAGGGTAAATTGGCAAGACTGGGCATGCTCTGTAAGTTGCTGGCGTTTCAAATGAATAATCTAATACAAACATTTTTTTTTAATGGCTACATTTCTAAAGCGCACTTTCTGATTCAGTTTATTTTCAGTTTCAGTTTTTTAAATATTTTATATCATGTCACATAAATGAAACATATACAACGATCAGTGCATTATTACAATACTAAAAGAATACATCTTGAACATACAGAGACACATATCAATGGCAACTCCTTGCCACAATATTTAAATATAAAATCGGACAACTAATAAGAAAGTTATGAATTTTTTAGTGGAATAAAAAACTGGGGAAACAATGAAAATCACTGAACAAATTAGCAACTCAGTCATTAGTTTTTTATTTCATTGGTACACAACTTACGAATTATGTTGTTTATATTCATAATACATATTTTAGATTTTTGTCCAAGAATATGATTTCCTCATGACTTGCACCAACTTATATTTATAGTAGTATTTTTTGCATGTATAAATACAGAGTAAAATGTTTTCTGTAAAAATCATGAAAACATGATTTTTTAAAACAATTTACATTTAAAAAATGAATGATTATGGAAATTTAATATTTTGAAAACAAATTCAATATTTTGAAGTTAGTGAAATATTTTGTAAAGGATTATACATGCATATAACTTGGTTTCAGTTGTGTGGAAATCATATTCTTGGACAAAAATTGAGAATTTATATTATGAATATAAACAAAAATAATTGGTGAGTCGTGTACCAATGAATTCAGAAACCCATAGCTGAGTTCCCAATTTATCCAGTGAATTTCATTGTTTCCCTAGTTTTTTCATGCCAATAAAAAATTCATAACTTTTTAATTAGATGTCCGATTTTCCTCAAACCTTCTTGATCTGTATAGGTCTGATTTTTCTGCTTCTACGAAAACCCAGTTATATTTGGAGTGGACTTCCTCTTAAAGAAAACAGGTCTAATACTTTCCATTAATATCCAACGCTTTCTGCTTTGTAAATTTACCAAATGTAGCATCTATCTCATAATTGAATCTCATTTATGACGGTAAAAAATTAAACCTACACACACACACACCCACACACACACAATGCACAGATTTCGGCTCTGTTTGTATAGATGAAGCAAAAAACTCACAAGTTTTGTGATAAAAAAAAACAACATTCCTTTTTAGTCAGCATTTTTGCTGTAACAATTTTTATATCTTGGCAGATTCGAATTTGATTATTGCAGGGAAAGTGTCATCCACAATTGTATTATAATATAACTTATGGAAGACGTTGACAAAGGATTGTCAAGTCCTGCTGACCCAATTTAATTACAATTCCGCTTACCCAATTTAATTACAATTCCGCTTACCAAATTTCCCGGGGAGGCATGTCTCACTGAGACTTGTCATCCACGTTAATCACTTTCTGAAAAACACCCAAAGCGGGGATTGCAATAGGAGCAGTTTTGATACCCTAAACAGGGAAACCCGTCTAACATCTCTGATTTTTATACCCTTAAGGGCGATTTCATATCTTGCGAGGTATTTTCCATCCTATTTGAGGATTACATCATCATCATAAACCTATTTGAGCCAAAAAGAAACCGTAGAGGAAATTTAACCTAATTCAGAACACATTACCGAACTATATTTTCATCCCTGAATTTCATTTCACTTCTAAATTTGATACCCATTTTTCTTAATTTTGCTGTTTTTGATACCCTAAACGCGCAACCCGGGTTAATTATACGCACCTATAATGCTGAAAAGGAACCCTTTTTTATCCGTTTTCGTGTTCGCAGATGATGTACAGGCCTCAATGAGACATCCCCCCGGCATCTCGACACATTGAACCAATTTTTTTGGTAATGTTGATTTACTGCTCATCAACAATTTTTTTTAAAAATTTTAAATCGGCAACATAATTCTCAAGAAAATACTTTGGCATAGAAGATTTAACTTTCTGTTTCCAAGTTAAGTTGAAAATTACCCAGTTAAAGGCCAAGTCCACCCTAACAAAAAGCTGATTTGAATAAATAGAGAAAAATTCAACAAACATAAACTTTCATCAAAATAGGATGTAAAATAAGAAAGTTATGGTATTTTAAAGTTTCGCTTACTGGGGGAACCAGTGAGATCACCCACTCACTATTTCTTTCGTATTTTATTACCTTAAATATACGAAATATTTTAATTTTTCCTTGTTATAATGTGAAACAAGGTTTGATTCCTCGCTGAGCATGTGTAATTGCCATTGTTGCAACCTATACACAATTCAATGAGAGCTTCCTAATTGTGAAATCTGCAGAAATTAAAATATTCTATATTTCACATAATAAAATACAAAAGAAATAGTGAGTGGGTGACGTCACTGGTTCCCTCATTTGCATACTGAGCAGGATGTGCATATAACTGTTTTGCGAAATTAAGCGAAACTTTAAAATACCATAGCTTTCTTATTTTACATCCTATTTTGATGAAATTTTCAACGTTATGCTTGTTGGATTTTTCTCTATTTATTCAAATCAACTTTTTGTTAGGGTGGACTTGGCCTTTAAGTTGAAAATTAGCCCACGTCGTGCTCATAAGCTATTCTTTAGACATGCCGCCTCATGCCAAATTTGAATAGACCTGGACTGGAAATATTTGGTACAAAATTAACATTACTATACCAGGACATATGATTTGAAAGAAAATGGAAAGTATTGCTATATTGTTATACGATATTGCTTTATAACACAGTCTGTGCAATCAAACAATGAAAGGCATGCACCATTGAAATAAAAACACCTTAGATGTGAAAGGTGTAGTCATGGCCACCCGGTTAAACTTTAAATCTTTATGTAATCATTAATATAATGTAGCCTTCATAATTATGTTTCTATATACATTAGTTGTTATTTGGGGGTACTTTTTGTTGTATTTAAATGCGTGACATATAAAGCTATTGATCAAATCATAACAAACGTTATAAGAATTTGAATTGTCGTTATGTTTATTGTAGATTTGTGTTTATTAAAAATGAGGACGAAATGATTTTTAAAATAACCAAAAAAACCAAACCCCCCCAAAAAACAACCCCAACAACAACAATAAACAAATACAAAAAAAAAAAACAACGACGACAATAGCGACGACAACAACAGGGCATATATAGGAGTGAGTGATACTTGATAACGTATTATTTTGTCATAACCACCAACCAGCCCCTAGCCGCCTGAAATCAAGGAAGAGCTTCCTTCATGCAGTCTAGCCACTATCACAGCCCCCTCAAACAACAAGGCTAGTATTATGGGACGAACAACGAACTGCAAAGCAACACCTAGCAAAGCTGCCAATCCCAACTAATGAACAGTTACCACCTGGACATAAATCTCGATGGAAGCTGTGGAAGTCCCTCAACAGACTCCGCACGGGCATGGGCCGCAGCAAAACCAACATGAGTAAATGGGGCTATGCTGTTACAGCAGATACAACCTGCGAATGCGGGACCTCAGAGCAGACCATGCAGCACCTGCTGAGATGCCCACTCCTTGAAAGCGAATGCAGCCTGGAATATCTGGTAACTGCTAATGAGAAGGCTCTCGACTGTGCAAGATCCTGGCCAAACATATGACTTAGTCCAGGAGATGATGGACACGAAAGAAGAAGAATTTTTCATTATGATAAACAGTTTATCGAGGCAATTTTTGTAAAATCAAACATCACTTTTACCCCGTATACGTCTTTAGCTGACAGGAGTTACTTTGTTCATCACAATGAAATAATACAAGAAAGTGGCATTTACTATTGATCGTGCCCTTCACATACCCCCATCCCCTCCGGCAAGCATTAGTCACGCCTTAATTTTCCAGGCGCCGAATAACAAAATACGTTTTATCTCCATGCAGTACTGGTTTTCTGCTTTTTGTTTTAGTCGTGGTGGTATATTCTTTAGGACTTTAAATCCACATAATCTTTTTAAGGGTACTGCAGTATGCATGATACATACATGCACAGGGGATGTACTTTTCATTTAAAATAGGAAGGCTACATCTATCTAAATTTTACGTATATAATGTACGAAACTTACGGAAATTTTATACAAACTAGAAACAAAATTTGCATAGGTCCGTTAGTTATGTTATTTGGCATATCGAGTGCACTTTTTTCCTTCTCTTTTTTACAAGAATTTTAGAGATTGTGTTATAATTATATTGTGCACTAGTGAGTTACAGCGTTGGCGAAAGTATCCCCTTCACTTTAGGCTTTAGGAATTTTCATTGAGGTATCACTTTTTAACCTTCAATTCGCTTCATCACTTTTTCCCCTTCATTTCTTCTACATATCGAGGGCATGATATGAAATCAAGAGACTAGGTAACAATGAATAAATGACGCAAATAACATGGCATGAGTTTAACATGACATATTTTGACAATAGCATTCATCACGTTCATCAAGTTCGCTTCAATAAATTGCACAATTCAAACAAATTTGATGAGAAAGACATCACATAAGCAGTTTAAATGTCGAAGGAAAAACGGCAGCCTGTATTTTATAGTTTCGTAGCTTTGATATATGATTTTGGTTTATATCAGTGACAATTTCATACATTGAGTCTCGTTTGACAAGAAGTTCAAAAGATGGTCTCTTTTCTTCAGCGACAATGTCATTGGATCTCATTCAGGGAGAGGCTTCTGTTCCATCAACGCGTTCACAGAACATTAACCACGAATGGTGCGAGGAGATATGAAAGAAATCAATGACTTTATTCCGATTGCACATTTTAAAAAGAGAATTTCTACCTTCAGATATGATTATTTAGGAGCGGGAGAAGGAGAAGAAGAAGCCTTGGATAAAGATTATGCTGAATTTAGGTGAAGAAAAGAAGTAATATACAAAAAAAGAGATGGGAAAAACATGTTATATTCAAAATTAGTGTCGGGTTGTTAACAGGAGGGATGGGGTGGGGGTGGGGATTTTTTATCTTCGGCTATTATAATTTAGGAGCGGGAGAAGGAGAATAAGAAGCCTTGGATAAAGATTATGCTGAACTTAGGTTAAAAAAAAGGAGTAATATACAAAAAAGAAATGTGGAAAACATGTGAAAGTTTCTATTCAAAATCTTCTACCGGCAAATCTGGAATTCTTCGAGCTTGAACAAAAATGCTAGTTGAAAATAAATCACCGACGAAGTTATCGGAAACAGTCGGTCTTACAACCCTCCCCGTAAGTTAAAAATGATCTAAGCAACGCCCCTGATTATAATCATGAAAGAGGCAATGAACCAGCACAGCGTAAGCAAACTCCGAGTGAATCAAGAAAAGCGTAATTTGATACACCATGTACATGATGGAGGTTTTATGTTAACGTGCTTTCGGTCTCATTGCATGCGTGCAATTCAAAATCATTCTTTGATTGCAACAAGACATGTTCGATATTGAAGCAAAAAGGAAATAAGAAAGAAGAAAATAGGACCGGGTAAATAAATTTTCCAGTGTTTTCCTCATGTGTAGCATCAAACAAATGAAAGAAACGGAATATTAAAATGACAATACAGAATTTGCACGTCTCATAAAAGCGCCGAGGTAAGAAAAACACATTGTGAATCCATGATTGTGAGGAGCAGAGTTTCGTGTTTCTTTTAGAAATGTACAAGGACAAACACAATCACTTTTGACAAAGATAAGATGCCTGGTACTTCCAAATATGGCAAAGTAGACAGAAAATGAGTTATGGGCACCCCTGGTTCCATTAGAATATTTTTTTTTCCAATAACAGCAGTCAGAAAATCGGAGGAACAGCATAATATTTGCGGAAAATCAAACAACCAATTGGCAACTCGGTCACGTGATCACGAGGCTATATGTTATTAGCCTCACTATTCAATAAGGATAATTAATTTTGTTATCTTAAATTTCACACTTTCCCAAATAATCTGATTTCCTAACACAGCATGATAAGGCTGTTTTAATAATGGTCTTTCCTGCAATGTACATCAAATCGGTAGGCTATTATCATGATGATCATTTTGTCTGACATTTTGAATTAAATTCGTTAAGGCTTCATGATTTCATATTTTTAATAAGCATGTACAAGGAATTAAGGCTTGCCCAGAGCCGGGGAGAGAATATAGAGACGGCTAACTAGATTCTTCACTAAAGCAGTGACAATGTACAGAAATGACATAATCGGGCACCTCTCTCCCCTCGCTGCCCAAATAGGATATATATAAATTGTCCTGTGAGGACCATAAAAACGAATTTGTCTTCTCCTTTGGCAGAGAGAAGCACCTAGCTGCCCCACCCAAGCGTTTAGAGGCATTGTAATAGAAGAGTTTGTAAAGTCCAAGAAACAATGTTCCCAATAATCAGCCGGGAGCGTAGTGAGGCTTTGTATTTTAGAGCAAAAAAAAAGAGGGTATTATCCATCGTTTTACAGGAAAATCATTTTTCTTATCTTGCGAGGGGGCCCCACTGAGCGGATAAATTACAAGCAAGAAAAGTATTGCATGTTGAAACCTTGCATTTCACTTCACTAGAAAGCTTCGTTATACTGCAAAACTATGGTCTTGTAAGAGGGGGGGGGGGGGGCAAAACGGGGGGCACACGATCCCCCACCCTTGATAGAGGGAAAATCTGCCCCCTCGCTGATAGATAGGATTTATACAATAATGAGAAACATTGCGTCTATATAATGGAGCGTAACAACCATGTGAGAACATTTAGTTGTTGGAATGGTGAAATATTTTATTGTCCGGTGGTGGGGGGGGGGGGGGGGGGGGGCTATTCCCCCCCCCCCGATAAATGGAAGCAAGCACCTGCTCCTCTCTCCTGGCGCCTATGAAAGACAGGGTTTCTAAATTTAACATTTAAACATTGCGTCTTTAATATACGAGGGAGCGGATTAAATTTTTTAAATGCTGAAAGTTTGCATTTCAAAGCACTAACAAGCTTATCATACAGCGTTGTAATGAGAAATAAGTACGTGTAATCTATTTTTTTCTTGCGGGGGGGGGGGGGGGGGGGGGCAACTGTCCCTTCTGCCCCCCGCTTCCGGCGCCTATATGAACTCAGAATCTATGGCTGATGCAAGGGTTACATTCTCCAAAGGTTCATGATTCCGAAGGTTAGTATTTCCGAATGTTCATACTCTGACGGTTGGTAATTTTTTTTTTTTTTTAATGGAATTGGGTTCATAATTCTGAAACTGAAAAGGTTTCATGTTTCCGAAGGTTCGTAATTTCGAAAAGTTACCTTCGGAATTATGAACCCGTTTTCACTTTTGAAATTACGAACCCTATTTCACTTTCGGAATAACGAATCTTTGGAGTAATGCATGAAATGTTACGAATGAATTATGAACCACGTGTTATGGGAAACTTGTGTTTCGGAATTATGAACCTTCGGAAAAACGAACCTTCCAAAAAATGAGTACCCCCCCCCCGGATGCAAGATATAATAGATATAATCCCCCAAATTTTGCACTGAATAAATGTAAATATTGCACATCTTGCGGTATGGCTGATTAAAAATACATTAATTTTTAGTATTGTAATTAGGCTTATTCAACTTTCATGTCACTAATGACATGTTATACTAAATCATAAGTGAACAGCATTGTATAACATATTATATATAAATGAGAGTGAAAAGGAAAGGTGAAAATATTGCCATCACATATAAAAAATAAATGATTATAATATGTAATAAAAGAAAAGGAGAGGGAGAGTGGGGGGACACACACACAGCGAGATTGGAGGACAAGGAGAAAAACAGGAGGGTGGGAATCAGGAGAAAGACGGAAAACAACAACAACAACAAATAAACAACAATATTTGGAAATAGGCATCAAAAGAACAGAGTCATACTTACCAATCATATACGCACGAACTGTAAAGAGACTTTAGGCCATTTCCCCAAAACGGGATAGAAGAGATAAACAGAGATGATATCACAGGTTTGATCAGTGGATGACTCGACTGCGATCTAAAGAAAAAGCGGTATTGAAGACAACTGCTGATATGGCTGTCTGATCATTGGTGCACGGCTACTTGACGTAATCGTGCAACCCGACCAACATTATAGAAGGAAGCGAAGGAGTAGCTAGTGCCCTAGGCAGTTTAATAATAATAATGCCTATAAGCTCAGTAAGAGAGAGAGAGAGAAGATGAGAGAAGTGAGGTGTGTGTGAGTGTGTTGGCGAGGGAGAGAGAGTGTTTGCAAATGTAAGTTATTCGCTTTTGATTGGGGGTGGGGTGGGAGAGAGGGCCGTCTTTATCATGTTTATTCTACCTTATATTCTTCTTACTGTGCAAAAACGAATTAATTTTGTATTCGTCCATTTATTGCAACCGGTTTTACTTCCAGTATAATTAGAAAAATACAAACAAACTAGGCCTACATAACAATGGTCGACAAAATGCAACATTAGCACGTTAAAACTGTTTAAAGTTTGTGTTATGCATACATGTAATTCTTTCAGTACAAATAAAATACAAACTATTACGCAATACCACTTAAAATGAATAAGTTCACTGGATAGGTCATGTGAAATGAGTAGTGTGCATGGATCATAATCCTATTTTTTTAAACTATCCTATTCACCAGAATAATGTCGTAATGGTTCTATCGTGCCTATCATAATTTGATAACTTAAAGATGAACTTCAACTTTTGAGAGAAAATAAATAATGGAGCAAGGTATCAAGAACAGGCAGGTCAGATACATTACATATAGATTCACATCATAAAGTCTATAAGTTAATAAATGGTGCTTCAACATGTATCATGGAAAATGTATTTTAGCGAAATCAAATCAAGAAAATGGGTCTGGAGTAGAAGACTGAAAAACACTTATGTTGAAATTCAAGGCTGACTTTTTATATTTCTTATTTGAATAGAAGGTATAAATGCACGGATTTCATTGCAACGACTATGCACATGTCAAAGGACTATTTGGGAGATCCATCAAGCCCTATTGCTGCTATGCAGTTACGTCTCGATGACATGATTTTTCCGTATTGTCGTATTGTCTTATTTGATAATTCCGAGTGGTTAAATAATAAAACTTAAGAGAAAGAGAAAGTTTAAAATGATAATAGCAACAAAAGAAGGAGAATATCATCCTGTCCTTATGGATGAAAAAACAAAAAACAAAATCAACCCTGTTTCCTGCAATCTATACCAGTTTGGCATATTTCCTTTAAATGATGGGGATGGATAATTATCATGGCCACAATGATATTGCCTAGTGACCCTAATAAAATACATGGATAATTAATTATCATCATATCAGTATCAGATCTACCATGCAGGAAAAAGAACTACCTTCAGGAATCTAATTATCAAATTGACTGAATTCCTTACCCGACTGGTCATGCTGGCGACGGCTATGACTTGTTGCATGCCTTCGGTCAAAACTGACTGTTCATTCATGTCTTTTCAGGTAAGGTTAGTCAGAATATTTATCCATCCTTGCTTAGAAACCTAATATATTTTTGCTTCCACACCGCTGGGAATGTATCATGTGTATCGGCGATTGATGCAGATTTTTTTTTTTAATTCTTACATCCCTGGAAATCTTAGAAACTATATTCTTGGAGGGGGAATACAGATTTTTATTTCGATTAATAAAACATACGAAGAAAAAAAAAAGATTTTTATTTCGGGGTATATCATATTGGCTCCTATTCCCCGTAGGCCTATCACTTATCCAAACGGCACATATTTTACTTTATATTGTTTCGTTATCACCAACATGAATTTTCATCTCCATACGTGTCAATCAAATTTGATAATGAACGTTATTCCATTTGTTACCAAGAGAGAAAATGGAGTAGAGGTCTCCCTTCACTCTCAGAAATGTTGGTTAAAAATCATTAGGTTTGTTAAAATATGAACCTACGAACTGTTGGTTAAAAAAAAATTGTATGTAAAAGATATGGGGATTTTTTTAAACGAACAATTGGTAGGTTCATATTTTAACCAACCTAAAAACTTTTCTGAGAGTGATGTAACTATCGTGTGCTTGCATGTATACTCATGTGCAGCTCTTGATGATTCAATTGACCATAAAATCATGAAAATAATATAGGTGACTAGGGGTGACTAGTCTCTTTCAGTGTTCCGTGTCCATGGCTACTGTCCACGAGATCGACAGTCAAAAGTTATTGAAGGGTTCAAGGGACTTACAACCCACGAGACCGACAGCCAAAGATATTTGGCATGTTTTAAGATTCATGCTTCCGGTCAATCATGGGATTCCCTATTTCGGCGCCTAATGGCTATACTCTCATTCTCTTCCTGAGTCATTTTTTTTCTCATTCTGCCGTTCAAAGTAAGCATGCATTTTGTTGTTTGTTTGTTTGTTTGAAAGGAAATGAAAGAAATTTTCGTTTCATTTTCTTTTTACTTTAGTTTACTATTTCTATTAACAGCGTTTGTCCTTCAAAGGCTTTAGGCACAAGCTACATGCTGTTTTTGTAATGTCCTTATATATTCTAAAAAGAGAACGTCGTGAATTATTTTGTAAATAATTCATGGATTTCTTGCCCGACTGCTTGAAATAATGTTATTTGACAATACGACGACCTTCCGGGCCTTGCATTGCACTATTAGCTTGGCTCATTTTCGATTTAGCTGTTTGTTTCATCATCCATGCAAGATAAGGGGAAAAACAGACACCCCCACACACAAACAAAAACAGCAAAATAACGACACAATAATTATTATAGTCATCTCGAATGCACTATGTGTGATCACCATGGAGAGAAATAATTGAAGTGAAAAAAATAGTCAACATGAACATAGTCATAAAGGCTCTGTGATGATGATAATATTAATCTAGTGGCTCAAATCCATTTTGAAATTCGGGGGTCACCACATGATTTAACTTTGGTACCTGTCCGAAATGTCTGAAAATTTTCTAATAACCAAAAAATATAGAAGGTTATCACATTTTTTTGGTCTATAGTTTTCCTAAAAAATTCTCGGACAAGCAAGAACCCCCCCCCCCAAAACAAACAAAAAAGTCCGATTCCTGAATTTGTGTGTGTGTGTGTGTGTGTGGGGGGGGGGACATTGGCCTATCTTCAAAAAGGTGGGGGGCATGTTTTTGCACCCCCTGTCCCCCTGGATTGCGCCCATGTATTCTTCTGCCTATAAGTACTGTATTTGCCATTAAACAAATCCAAAAAAGAGAATTTATATCATCAGCATCTAGGCTTGAGTGCCAGGGTTGTCATTATCTTGCCCGAATGTCAACTTTTTTCTTTATATATCGAATAAACTGAGCCTGCGAGTGCAACTTGAAGTCTTCTTGTTATGACGCGACAGCCACATTTTGTGCATCTAGACAAAGGCCTGAGTATGTAATTATAATGTTTAGATGTAATTCCGTCATTAACGTCATAGAATAATGATATAATTATTATGAAAATTCCAGAGAGACCTTTTATCAGCATGAATGTGAGGTGATAGTTTTAGGTTACCGAAATATCGGTTGTTCTAAAATTATCATCAGGGGGCTGCAGCGCCCTAGTCCTTGCTTTAACCGTATATTACTTTTGCTCAGTTGAACTTCAGACACTCAGGCGAATATATTTAATTCGATTTCAAAATAGCAAACAGTTTAAAAGCATACTGTATATAAATAGCAGGAGGGGGGGGGGGGGCAGAGGCTATTTCGTGACATTACAAAAGAGGAGTTGCGAAAGTGCATGGTTCAACGGGAAACGGGAATATCCCCTCTACCGTATAATAAAGTCTGATGGTTGATGGTTTGATGGTTTAATTTACCCGACTGCTAAGAAATCATGTTTATGCTTGTAAGTAAGCAACCAGGAGACTGACGGCTTTAAGTACTCTCCGAGGGACTTAGTAATGAGGATTAATGCCTTACCAAAGGGCTCAGCGCATCCACTTGGTTTCGAACCGGGGTCCTCCCAGTTACGAGACCACGCTCTACTGAGCAAGCGCCTCCTAATTTTTGAGGGTTTTGTATCTATGCATCATAGAGCACTTTGTATACTAAATAGGCCTAACTCTCACTCTGTATCATTATATCTAAATTCAAATTCAAACAAATTTTATTTTCACAAAACTAATCAATCCAAATAGTATAAAACTTCTACTGCTGTGTCATACAACATCGATAATTTTTATTCGGCTCATAAATTTGTCACAGTTTGTCTTTTGACTTCGAGCATGATGGGGTATAGACGTGAGAGAATAATTATAAGCTCGTGTACTGCAAGAGCGAAATGCGAGAGAGGGAGCCACGTTGTTAAATATTATTGGCAACATTAAATTTCACTGAAGATAAAATTGTTTTGAACTGTACACAAGAGCAGAAAGAAGAAGTTTTTTTTTCCCCCGAACAGATCTGTATGTTGATCTCGCCCCAGTTCTTTATAATCCGTTTGAACGTATACTTTGCTAGCACGACGAATTAGTTCTAACGATGCAAAGTACATGCATCTGCACTGGAATCAACGCAAAGAAAAAAAAAACCAAACAAAATTGGGTACACAGTAAAAACGCTGTTTAAAAGGTTGTTCAAAGCTTATACAATCTGTTTAATATTTAAACAAATTGTTTACAATATGAACTGTACAACGGGTTGCTCAGTTCATATTGTAAACAAGTATTTGTATTTTCAAACAGCGTTTTCTCTATAATGCAGGAGATGGGGCTTCACAATGCCGGGGCACATACCCCCCCATAAGCGTACTCGTGTTCTGTTTGTTTGTTTGTTTGCTTGTTTGTTTTTGTTTTTTAGCCTCTCCGAATGATTGTGACAAGCTGGAGGGAGCGGAGAGTGTTGGAGGGGGTATCCCTCCCACGGTAAAAATGAGGCAGAAAAAGTCCGGGGGCGCCCCGGTGTTTGGATCTGCCACTGCAAGTTATACTTTTCCTAGGTCTCTTGTCTTTTTTCATGTTACATACACTCTTCCTGTTAGGTTGTTAAATCATCTTTACTACATGTATATATAGCTATTTCTCAGTATTACTTTATTGGTCATATTTATCTGCTGTAGGCCTATTCTGACGAAAGAAAAATAAAAAAGTGCGAACTTGAAACTTGAAACTTGAATTCACGACATAACTCCCGGACACAACTGAACAACACACATAGTTTGGCCCATGTTGTTATGGTAAATTACTTATCTTATCAAAATCCACGATATTATGATCCCGAATAAAGATGGATAATTTTTCACTCCCGGAGAATCATTTGATGATCTGAATTTAGATTGGGAACTCGATAGAGGTCGATCATGTAATCTGAGTCGAACCATATAGCGTATAGTCAAAGATCCAGTTATTCTTACCACATTAATATGGCCATACGCTACTGCCCCGTCAGAAACCTGAACAGCTGATTGTGACGTATGCATGTCATATGCACGCTCTATGCAAACAAAGCTCGATACGACATGTATGCATGGCCCGGTGATGTTTCTTATTGAGTGCGCAATAATAATAACATATGAACATCACAAAGCATTTTAAAACACACATGTGCGAGTTGGAGACCTTTTTTCGATCTAGTACCGGTACTAATGTGCACGCACAGCAGACGACAACACTGGCCATATTAATGTGGTAAGAATAACTGGATCTTTGACTATACTCTATATACATGTAGTCTATAGACAGATATAGTGTGTAGTGCATGATATGAATTAGGCCTAGACCGAAAATTCTGTCTCTCGTTCGTTAGCTCTTAAGTGAAGGGCCGACCCTCCGGGCCGACCCTATCCAAATAAGAGGCTAACGAACGAGAGACAGAAAATTTCGGTCTAGTTGCCTCTAGATATGAATCAGTAATTTCTTCTTCTTCCAGTCTGGTACAGACCGCCGCTGGCGTATTATCGTATTTGATGTGGTTGTAATTTTGTATGCATTCTCTTGTGCATGACCCGATTCTGGATGTGTAACTGTACGTGACAGTATGGCTAGAGTGCCCAAGTCTGCGCAGTGCCCATGTCTGCGCACACGCGTAACTGCGCGATTCTAATAAAACAAAACACGCAACGAACACAAACATTTCATTTTTATCACAGCGATAGGTATTCATGCAAAAAACGAGTCAAAATATTGAAAAAAGGTCTTATTTCATGCATTTCATTCACAAGCCTCAAAATGTTGTCGTTCACGTAAAAACTCCCGAACTGCGTGTAAAATGAATGAGTGCGCAGACATGGGCACCATTGTTTTTTTCAATGTTGAAATGACACGGCCGCCGTTTCTTGCGTAAATGACATTGTTCTTCATTTCTTGTTCGAATTTTGACTAGAATTTTTGCAAACTTACTCTTTAGAATATCAGGAATAATATAAAATTAAGCTTTGGAGGGATATTAAAGAAATTCTTGTGAATTTCAGGTCAAAATCTTAGGTGCGCAGACATAGGGCTCCCCATCATACTGACTACTGGACCAGGGCCAGGCTGACTGAATGAGTCAGAGTCGGGGTCATAATTATAATAAAACTCAGTCTCAGACTGAGTGACACTCTCATGAACTCTAGAGTAGACATCTATGTCTGAGAAACATATTGCAGAGCCTATGCTATGCATTTTCAGTTTTTCCATGCTAGACAGGAATAAACATCTATTTTTGCCTTCGGCTTCGCCTATTTATTAGCCTAGGCTTGGGGAATTCTTGACTTTATATTTAATTTATGAAAATGACTTCTATAGTTTTATCAACGTTTTTTTTTTTAAAGTAGAATCCCAGAATCAAGAAAACCTTGTCACACATTGTCTGGCCTCACACTGTGAGTGTGGCAAGTTAGGTTTGATTGGTAATTATAACACATTTGCATGCAATATTTCAGGAATCTGTTATTTTCTCTTTATGTTTTTATGTCATTTCTTGGTGTCTCGGAGAGAGCTTGTGTGTTGTCTTGATTTTCATTTTGGTTCTGTTTGTAGACTGACTTTCCCTGTATTTCCTCTTAACAGGTACCTACATGTATAATATGTACTGGTGGAATCTGAAAGAAACAAGCGATGGACAATCTTGAAAGAGGGAGTGCAGCCATTGATTGGTGTGAGAATAATTATGCAATAGTTCCTGGTATAGCAGAATTTTACAATACTGTAAGTAAAGTGTAATCTGCCCCTTATTTGAATTTGATGTAATAATGGAGGTGGAGGCCGGGGGGTGTGGGGTGGTGGGGGGGGTCTTAAACTGAACATGGCTATTATATTACAATTAGCGATCATGTACAACCAATTGACTTGGAATTCTTATTACATGGACATGGGCTTGTAATGTATATTTAATTCATAAGGGCACTTGGATAATTCTGATAAATGGTAGCATGGGGGGGGGGGGGGGCTTGGACATGGCTAGTCAGTGTATTACTTCATTGGCTCATTTATTTCATTCATTTCATTCTTATTTGCACCACTTGTGAGAATTTTAGGAGGGAAATTGCCCTGAGACCCCATCTTTATTTTTTCTGGGTAAAAACAGAGCACTGGCATTTTGGACGCAATGCCTCATTGCATATAAATGAAGTACTATAGTATTTGAATTAGGTCTGATACATTCTGTATGACCTAGCTACATGTACATGTATCTGACTGTAATTGAGAGTGGAGGTTGTAGTGAGGAATGGACCAGAATTACGTACTCATACATGTAGTACCATACTACCCATTCGCGGAACCATCACTATGTGGGGCTGTGTCAATTTCAGCGGCGGTCACGACCTCTAAGTTGAAGAGGTAAAAACACCAATATAATCAGCAAAATTTTGAGAAATTACTTCCCTCTACATTTTAGGATGATAGAATATCTGATTTCATGCCAGATTCTTCAATAGAATCTTATCATCTTGATCAAGTGAAATTTTCAGGCTGTTTTTGGCCGGCAATCTTGGTCCTTTCCAGCACACATACATGTATGTGCTAGAGATCACACACTTGCCTATGGGAGGCAAATCCATGCAGTATATATGAAGGTACAGAGTGTGATAAGTGTGAGTGAATACTACCCTGTTAAATACACATGGGCAGCTTGATGCATTATGTCAATGCAGAATTTATGAAACCTGATTCTCTGATAGGGGCTATGTTGAGGTGAGTAACAGTGAAAGATTTCCAGTTATTATCTATCAAAAATCATTCCGAGAAAGAGAAAGTGATTCAGAGTAAGTTTGAATAGACCACACTTCATACAGACAAGTGAAAGTTTGTGTATTTTTTTTTACAGGGCAATCAAACCTTTGAAATGCATGACTTGTGTGAAAGCAGAACAATCAGAGAAGCAGATTGGTAAAAGTTTGAAAGATAAGCAATAAGAAAGTTATGATTTTTAAAAAGTTGTAATCACTATACATGGGGATTAGGCGGTCAACTTTCTCATTGGCTGCAACACACAAAATAACTGAGATGTCAATTTTGCAAAACGTATTATAACTCAGTAGCATCATTGTCTTTTTGAAGGACCTATAACAATATGCTACTTACAATATATTTGGAGTACTGCCCCGAGGGAAAAAGTGCTCAGGAGAAAGCCGGAATTGAATGATATTTTTTGTGTATGACTAATAAGCGAGATGATGGTGAATGCATCACTATCGACTTACCAAATTGCCAATTTGAGATGCGCATAGATGTAGTGATCTCATTTTTCAAACTTTCAAACTTTGTTATACTTTGTCCGATATATTTCAAACTTTCACCATCCTGTTTCTCTTATATTTCTCATTTCACACAAATCAGCTTTTTACAAGGGTTGGAATGCCTTTATTCAAAAGATCCAAATAGGAAATGACTAAATTCATCAGTATTGTGTCCTGAGCATATCATCTCATTCCATTCCCACACTCTGTCTTGTTTGTTTTCAATCTCCTACCCTAATCTCTTTGCCTGTTTCCTATCTCAGTAATCCCTGCTCCATCCAACCACACCTACTAATCCATTCCAGCTGTATGTTATGCAACTGCCATGAGCAGACACTGTGTATAGAGTTGATGAATAAAGTTACACTTGCAGTTTGATACTACATCAGTGCAGTCATGAGTATGTTCTTTGTCTTTGAGTAACAACAGAACACAAAAACCATCACCACCAAAGGAGCATGATTACAAAGAAAAAGGAAACCCAACTTCAAAAAATTCCTGTAAATGAACTATATGTTTACTGACTTAGTGCTAGTATGTATCACCATAGGAAGACGATCTGATTATATTTTGTGGTCCGTAGGTCAAAGGTCAAAGGTCAATTTCTGAAATTGCATGTGCAGGCCTTCACGTTTAGAATTTGGGTGGAGCTCCATAAATCACACTCCTTATTTTCTCGAGGAGCTCAATTGAGCTCCTTACAATCACTCTCCCGAGATTTTTGAGGAGCTCAATTAAATAAAAAGGTGCTAAAATGCCAATTTTCCATGAATTTGAAATTCCGTATTTCGATTTCACGATTTGGCAGAGCTGTCAACCTTGTGCAACCAAAAAAAGGAATCATCATCATGATGGCAAAAATAAAAAGGAATTTACAGCAAAAAAAACGAATACCTGGCTTCAATAAAAGTTCAAACAAAACTAAGCTCGCGCGACATACTTCCATTGCAAAAATGCTCATTTCTTATGCTGAAATGTCTCGTCACATTTTTCCCTTTGATGTGCGCTCACTCACGCATTATATACTAAATTGGATCATATTGATTTTTACACACACAAGCTAGACAGATAGTTCAGAAACATTCCTGACAAATTGCATTGCTGGAAACCAACTTGTTAAAAAGTTAAAATTATAATTAGCCTAGGCCTATACTAAATATAACTTACACATGCAAAATGCAAATTCAACGCCTTTTGTGCTTGGCTTTATGAAAGGAAATCGTTGTTTGTAATGCTCTTTAAACTTCTGTGACCGTTTTCCACTCATTTTGATCAAATCCTCTCTAGTTTCGCGAAATAATTCCGTTAAATCCACGATCTTGACAAAGCCGGTGCGCAGTTCAGCAAGCGTTAATACATTGCCCCACATATAGAGATCGGTGCTGTGCTTACATGCGTTTTGCATGGCCTGTACGCTACGTGGGCACCGCTGCATGCGAATAAAACATGTTTTCGCAGTCACACGACCCAGTCACACGACGGAAGAGCGATCGAAACTTGCGTTATTTGAATCATATACCGTACATGTACCATCGATCAGTTTTTTTGGGTCGGTTTCGTCGGTGGGACTGTAACATTACGTGTATCGATAGCTCAAACCCGGAAGTCATAGACAACACTGTATTTTCGTATACATGTACACAAAAATGATTTTTCAAGTCGAGTTGCTCCGAGTTGTATACGGTATGCAACAAATAAGGAGCGCTGTCGTTAGTGCTCCTGACTATGGCTTGAGGAGCGCGGTAGGAGCGCCAGCGCGATCGCGCTCCTCAAAAATGAAGGCCTGATGTGTAAGCCTCGTTCTCACAATATCTCAAGAACCACTTGAGGTATGAACTTCAAACTTGATACTAGTATGTAAGCCTGAGTCATATCGAATATTTCATAAACCGGGATTCGACGGCTTTGATTCGATCGAATACCGGTTAATCGATAAATGATGTGCGGTGAAAACAGAGTTGCACACAGTTGCACGCAGTGCATGCACCATGCACCGGTGACCGGTCCGCTGGCATCGCGGGCATATGTATGGGCTCTCGGTGCTCGAAATTAACGATAGCCCGCTAGCCAATGGCTAGTAAAAATCACAGCGGACGAGCCAAAATCTTAAGTTTCTAGTCCGTATGGCTAGCCAAAATATCACTCTCATGTCGCACGAAGCGATGCTCATTGTCGACACATCCGACAATGATTCAAATTCAAAGAATTAATAATCTTACTTTGTCTTTGGAGAGCTGAATGGAACACGTTTGATCGATGCAAAAAAAAAACAATACGAAATAAACTTTTTGTCGCTCAATATAGACTCGACTTCATTCAGCTTCAGAGATCATTCAGAAGTAATTGCCAATTTGATGAGAGTGTGATATTAGTTATTGCGAATTAAGTAGGAACACTCGTACTCATGCGCGATGCCCGTATGTTCAATTATACAATTGTCAAATTGACAATGCAGAGAGAGTGCAAGAAAATTATCGTAAACTTCAGTTCGTAACGACAAAACGATTTTTCCATAGAGAAAGCACAGGTAAAGCGCGACGTCCTCCGCGAGCGAATTAGCGAAAGTTAGCCAACAGTTTGAACTTTGAAGTCGCCTTCACGTTCTCTGCTAGTATATATGCTGTACGTTACGGAGTTTCTTTTTTTATTTGATTTTTTCATGGTGGCTATGGTAGTCAAAAATCTGGCGGGCTACAAATCGATGCACCGAATTTGCCAAAACGTATTCGGGATTCGATGTCTTCGATCGAACACCGGCTAACCAATCGATTCGACTCAGGCTTAATGTCGACTGACAGTATGTATCACCATAGAAAGACGATCTGATTAGATTTTGGGATATGTAGGTCAAAGGTCAAAGGTCATAGAGGTCATTAGACAGATGTATGTGAAATTAATGTTTTTTAACCTTTATCATCATATCAACTATTTTGTATTCATGACTAGGAGGAGATAAAGTGATCAGGTTTTTGGGTTATAAGGTGTAAGGTCAAATGTCGATCAAAGAGGTCAATTAACGTGTTATTAGAGGCTTTTTATTCTTGTTCAATCAAAATTTAAAACAAATCAACATGAATTTGTGTGATATATTTCTGATCTGGCAAGGGCGGTGGCATAAATTTCGACTGTGCGCAGTCGAAAATTCATCTAGTTCAAAGTTGTGTTAATGAGATGTTATTCACCCGTGATTCAGGATTTTTGCTTTATAAAATCCTTTTCAGATAGCAATCATTTTGCAAAGAAGACAGTCTCGGTGAATTTTAACAAGGTTGCAGTGCGAACCAACAGGATTGCAATATCACAAAGAATTGCAAATCAAAGACAAAGAACTTTTAAAGAAACAAAATCAAAAACTTATACGTGTGATTCAAGATTTTACTTTGCTGATTTTCAAAAATGTCAGCTTTTAGTTTAAAATCGGTGGAAGATGCCTGCAGCACTCAAGACAAACGAACATGTCCTCTGCGCTCCCTAAAGATCTCACTTCTTCTTGGTCAAAGTTATGACTAACAACCCGTTCCATGCCTTTTGAACTTCATAAGACTCTTTGTTAAGGTGCAAATTTAATCATTTTGAGATTCTCTTACTAAGGGATGGCCATAAAGAGCAACCAAGCTACATGTAGGTGACCAAGCCATTCAACCCAAACCATGCCTATTGTGTTTTACAAGAAAGTGAACCAAATTTTGCACAAAATTTTGAAGACTATGGTGTTCATTGATGCGTGACACTGGAAACCTAAACAAGTTACCATTGGAAAGCAAATTAATTACTCTTTCATATGATATCAAATTAAATGCCGGTAAATATATTACAGTATATACTGTAAAAGTGGAAATTTTTCGCGCGGTTAATTTTTCGCGCTTGGCTGAGTAAAGTGAATTTCATGTGTTTTTAATTTTGCTGACGTGCTAGGCTCATGGGCAAAAGAATACATACACAAAAATATTTGCATGTTTTTATTTTCGCACACATTTCATGCTGCGCGAAATGCGCGAAAATTTGCACACCGCAAAATATTCCACGTTTACAGTAGTCCACTTGTAGGAAATTTTCAAAGTTGGGTTTCCATGTTTTTGAAACGCCCAGTATAGTGTTACATGTACATTGATTGTATCCAGCAATATTTAATTGAATCCTACAGTTTAACATTACTTCGCAGTTCCGTCCGTCTCTGACCATTTGGGTTCTATTTGCCTTCTCCACCACAGGTCAGCAACATCCTATTCTTCATCATCCCTCCCCTCCTCCTCTACCTCTTCCGCCAGTATGCTGTTTGGTACAACTGGCATGTTAACATCATGTGGATCCTGTTAATGGTAGTGGGTATCTTCTCTTGCTACTTCCATGCTACCCTGAGTATGTTTGGACAGCTTCTAGATGAGGTTGCCATCATCTGGGTGGTTCTGTGTGGAGTGGCTCTCTGGTATCCTAGGAGGTACTATCCAGCCAATATCAAAGGAAGCAGGTGAGATGGTGGGAATTACTTTAAAGGGCTGGTCAGACCTCAACTATGCTGGGTAAAGGGCTTTATATAAGAAACTGTTATTATTATTATAATAATGATAACTATAACGACCAGTCCTGGATTGCTTCCGTGTTCCTTATTGGAAAAACTAATTTGAAATACCATAGTTGTTTGATTAGGCGTAAATCTGCAAGAATTTCTTTTCAACTGGGGGGGATGACCATTCATGGAGAACAAAGCCATCCCCCCCCCCCGATGAAAAGAAGGAATGTACGGATTTGTAGGTGAGACCTACGTCTCGTTGGGATTGCAAGTTGAGCAGTTTCTTTTAGGACTGGCCTCAGTGATAATATCTTTGAGCCAATAATTGCACTCCTTTGATGTGACCTCAGTTCAGGAGACATGGGGGCAGTGCCAATAGTGTTTGATTGACAGAACCAATGATTTTAAAGTTATCAAAATCATTTAGTTGTGACCATTTTTGTCTCGCCCACCGGAGGTGAAGGCAAGACTAAGGGATCCAAATGTCGTCCGTCCGTCCGTCCGTCACAAACGTTATGACAGATAACTTTGCAACCGTCACTCACTTTTCAACCAAACTTGGGTTGTAGATGCACTGAGGGGACCTGCATGTTATGGTGCCGTTGGAGGTCACATGATAAGGTCAAAGGTCATATCAGGTCAAACGTTAAAGTTTACCTGCAAGACTCTCTTATGACAGATAACTTTGCAACCGTCACTCACTTTTCAACCAAACTTGGGTTGTAGATGCACTAAGGGGACCTGCATGTTATGGTGCCGTTGGAGGTCACATGATAGGGTCAAAGGTCATTTGAGGTCATACGTTAAAGTTTACCTGCAAGACTCTCTTATGACAGATAACTTTGCAACCGTCACTCACTTTTCAACCAAACTTGGGTTGTAGATCTATGCACTGAGGGGACCTGCATGTTATGGTGCCGTTGGAGGTCACATGATAAGGTCAAAGGTCATACGTTAAAGTTTACCTGCAAGACTCTTATGACAGATAACTTTGCAACCGTCACTCACTTTTCAACCAAACTTGGGTTGTAGATGCACTAAGGGGACCTGCATGTTATGCTGCCATCAGAGGTCACATGGTAAGGTCAAAGGTCATTTCAGGTCAAACATTATAGTTTACCCGCAAGACTCTCTTATGACGTAACTTTGTAAACGTCACTTTCCAAACATTAGTAATGTAGATATATGCAAGCATAACTTATGCAGATTTATGCACTTGGGGGACCTGTTGCATGGCAACAAAGATCACGATATTTCTAGTTATCGCATGTGGGCGAAACACATTATCGCTAATGCCTTGTTTTAATCTTGTGTTCGTTATTGTTATATTATATTCCACTTACTAAGTATCTTGCTGTTAGATTGGTCAAAAGGTATCACGTGGTAAAGCGTAGTTTTCCCCATCAAACGACCCGAGAAGAAAAGGTTGTGACCTTGACGGAATAGTACTTATGTGTTTCGCTAATCTTTTCAGTCCATTATAGAGTCACAATGCGTTATCAATATTTTGGGTATGCGCGAAATGAAAGTGCGTGACCTTTACGAATAGTCAGAATGAAAAGTGTGTGACCTAAAATAAGCTTAATAAGCGTGCATTGCCCATTCACGTGCTTAAATAAAACACATGTGCGCACCCAGGAGGGGGTTTATGTAATGGTTTAAACTTCTTTTGTGAATTCGGGCCTTAATGTCTTTTTCGTACCAGTTAAAATAATGTTTCAGATGTGGAATATAAAGCAAATAATCACCTTTTGGTTTCAGGCAATGAGACATAAGTCACTTCCTCGGCGATCTGAATGTATACGCTATCTTTCCTCAGCTTTGCTTCGGAAAGATAGCTACATCCAGATCACCTCGGAAGTGATAGTTTGTCCCATCACCTTCACCAACGGTAATTATTTGCTTGTTATACATGGATATAGTTTATTGTCATCGTTACCTTTGTGGTCTGTCCAGGCATTGAAACCAGAAACTGTCTTGTGAAAGAGACTGACATTGAGACTTTCGAAAGTAGTCTAGATAAGAGAAAGTTTTATGCTGTATTATAAATGAATAGCAACACTGCAAAAGTGGCAGGAGATAACAATTCATGAAAGTTAAAAGCTTTTACAGCTACTTCTAAATGTATGGCCTTCCAGCCAATATCTGAAAGGAAAAGATTTGTTTATCATGTTTTTTCTTTTCTTTCTTTTGTTAATTTAAAGTCTATGTTTATGGTTAACTTAAAAAAGGAATGTGTAAGATTTCTTTGTATGTGAAAACCTGTCATTTTGCAGTTCATTCATAATAATCTGTAGATCAAGGTCTGTCCCCTCAAGGATCCAGGCTAATTCGGCACTAGGGCGAACTCGGCCGTGGCAGAAAATGGCGGCCGAGTGAGCCAGAGAGTTGAATTGAATGCAGATACTTGTGTTGAATTTCGCATTAATTACACTTAAATTAAAAATTATTTGTGATTAGCAAAGAAGCAATCTTGAAAATTTCAAGAAGTGAAATTATACAAAACATGAAATTTAAGGCTAAGAAAACGGTACGGTGTGTGGAGCGTGGACTTGAACTCTTGAAACTTAGTCACAGCGCAGTGCCAAGTTTGCCCTAGTGCCGAGTTAGCCGACCCCCCCCCCCCCCCCTCAATTATTGCAGGAATATTTGTTATTGCATGTTCTATGTGATAAAAGCAATTAGCTCATTGGGTCTTAAAGGTGTATTGATAGCAATAATCATTTTGAATGACCGACTGAACCAATTTCTTTCCCAGTTTTACGAGAAGATTGTACAATTGTATTTTCTTCCTGTGTATAGGAAGAAGTTCAAGATGATCATGTTGGTGTTCACAATAGCCAGTACTTGCCTTGCCATGGTTAGACCAGCAGTCAATTCATTTGTCATGATGTCATTCGTCGGACCATGCATATGCATGATGGTCTTAGAACTACGAAGGTAAGATGAAAGAAAGTACATGTAGTACCTGTTGCTACATATCGATAGTGCTTCTCTGTACCGTGGTAAATAATTTGAGCTTGATGAAATAAGAGAACCTTTGTCAGTGTAATATGGTGTTGCTTTTCTTTTAACCATGTTGTTGAAAGAAAGAGAGATCTAATGCAAACACAGCCTAATTTCAATGATGATTAATTGATGTATAGAGATATTTGTAGTGTAATGTTCACATATTTCTTCCATTTCTTGTCATTCTAATATCGCTCCTCCCACCCCCCTCTCTTTCTGACATCCCCTTTCTCTCTCTCTATAGGGCGCACTGTCCACGTGTTGTCAAGCTGGGCAAAACATGTGCTTTTCTGTGGGTTATATCGGTCGGCTGCTGGCTTAGCGACCGCTTATTCTGTGACTTCTGGCAGTCCCTGTCTCTCCCGTACCTCCACTGCGCCTGGCACATCATGGTCTTCATCTCTGCGTACACAGGCTGCGTCCTCTTTGCTTACTTTGATGCGATGAATGAATGTCCCGAGATGGGACCTGTCCTGAAATATTGGCCCAAGGACTCATGGGTGAATGCAGGGATCCCGTATGTATCCCTTCAGTGTGCAGCAGGCAAACCAGCTGGGGACTGACTCCCTTCATTTGATTTTCAGTACCCTTTCTCTTACACCTGCATTAGTACATTGTACTTCTATTACACTCTGTGCATTGCTGACATGTCAAGTGTGTGTGTGTGTGTCAAACTATGTAACTTATATTAAAAGCTGACTTTGTCTTTTTAAAAGAAAAATATAACCTTCCTTCCTCTCTATTATGTATCTTTCATTGATATTTATATAAGAAAGAGGTTTTCCTGTCAAGATTTTGAGAGACTGTATTTCTTGAAAAGAATACGGAATGATAATTCACTTTTGTCTTCCTCTCTTAGAATTTTTTTTGAGATTCCTCTTGAACAATACTCCATAGAATGAAGGTAATGAATGACTTTTACTGTTCAGATTGTGACAGTATTATCTACATTCACAAAAATTCAGGACAATATTGGATATTCAGTGCTGCTGAAGATATTTAAATGAAGTGTTTTGTATTCTTAAGCTTATCAGCCTTTTTCATTGACATATTTTTAGTTTCTTTCTGCTCTGTCACATTCAGTCTCGATTTCAGAGTAAGATAAATACACAGAGATTCAACACAATGCTTACATGCTGAGCTACATGACTTTGCCAAATACTAAAAAAAGAAAGAAACTCTGTATAAGGTACCTTTAGCTATACTAAACGCGTTGGCCCCTTAAAATGGGGTAAAGACGCATATCACAAAATTATTAAAAATCATGATTATATTCTATAGAGGCGGAACCAAAATATTAGGATGTAGAATTACATTTTCAAGCAAAATAATAGGAAAACTTTTATTCACGTAAATCCGATTGTGATCTTAGATAAAGACAAAATAATAATTTAATAGACAAATTAATAATAGAAAAAACTAGCAATCGTGCTCTTTGCGTCTCTCCCACGTCTTTACGTGCCATTGCGTTTCGCTAAGCTACCTAATGGGGTGTTGCAAGAAAGTTGCAATCAATTGCAAATCCCCCATTTGCAATCGATTGCAAATATGATACATGTATTTTAAATGGAACTTGCAATCAATTGCAAGACTTGCGACTGATTTGGGGGATTTGCAATTGATTGCAACTTTCTTGCAACACCCCTAAAGTGACAACTCTTTGACAAGTAAGAAGTTAATTTATTATTTTTAGGCTTGTAAATTGTCTGAATATTATGTCTGTGCGCTAGGTTCAGTTGAATATTGACGAGTGTATTACATGGTTCCGAGTACATGAAAGGATTTAGTTTTGTAATCTTTACTGAACAAGCAGACACTACAAAGCACAAACAGACTTTGATCATAATCTTGCCAGAAAATGAAAATGTCTTTTTTTTCCTATCTTTTCTATTCATTTTTATTCAGTTTTACATCAAAGCATATGGGGGGGGGGGGGGTGGGGGGAGGTGCTGTAATTTTACATAGCATCGATAATGTGATAAGCTGTCACTGATTACATTTCACATGTGGAATTGGCCATAGTAGTATGTAGATTTTAAGACATGTTGGTAAGTTAAAGTGAATGTATGATTTATTGAAAAGTTGCATATGCTGACATGAATACTTTGTAAGTCTTGTCTTGTATATGTATCTATGTACAATGAAAATAAAATAATGAAGTTCCTGAAAAAAATTTTACTTGAATTTGGGTTCGGAAATGGAAACAAAGAAACATATTTTTGAGGTGTCTTACTTAGGTGATAAGACAGTTATTGTGCTTATAAATCAATAATCGCCGAACAAGTTCACTAATTACAGAATTGATGATTTTTCCCTGGCCTAATATTTTCTCAATTTACATGTATTACAGCTTAGATGGCTGAAATGAAGGTATATACAGTTAACAACAAAATTATTCATACCCCTTGGAAAATTCTAGTTCTTTGCATTTTTCCTAAAAATGAATGGTTAACTGAATTTAATTGCACATCACTTGAATACATTTAGTTATCATCTGCAAATGAATGCTGTTTCTGGTTTCACCTCATTTGCATAACAATAGAAAAGGTGAATTATCCAAACTGGGTGATGTTCAAAATTATTCATACCCTTGGTGATCTATTGACTTTGTCAATCAGTATGAATCCAGTCCTTGTGATTAAATGCTCGTAACACTTTCTTCACACTGTCACAATGCTTCTGGAGGTCTCTACTGAAATATCAGGCCAATACCTGGTCTCCAATGGCCCAATCTCCTTGAGGATGTTGTCCACACATGCCATCACCTGGTCTTCAGGGGATTCGATGGATTTAAAGCAGATTTTGTGTTTGCAGGTGGTGTAGTTTTAGACGTCATGAGGATAGGACTATGATATTGATATTTTCGTTAATATTCCTTACATTTTAATGACAATTCTGTATCTAAGTTGAAAAAAAGCACTCTTCCTGGAGAGACTTCCCTAGAGGCATTCACTGTTGCACTGTCAAGGGAAGGTATTTCCTGATACTTTTGTTCCATTATTATTAAGAATGTTTAGGGAGGCCATGGTAGTTGTCTAAAGGTTGGATGGTGCCAATTTTATCAGTTTATTCAGTTACACTGATTGACACATTTTTGATATGGACACCTGCAAGTGGGTACTCTAGTGAAGCTTAAAATACTGATCTTTATGTTCCAGTGCACTGTCAAAGTGGTAGCATTTTGTGCACTGCAGCTCAAAGGTTACATACTGTTATTCATGGTGACCTGACGTTAGAGTCATGCAATGACTTTAATATCACCAACATGGCCTTCCTGAGCACTCTGATTAAGAATGGGGCCAATAAATAAAGGTGAACCCTCCCACAGGCAGTGCAAAAGGGAAGGGCTCTTCAGGAATGGTGCTTTGCTTCATAAGTAGATACAGAATTTTCATTAAAATGCATGGAATAAATGACCGAAAATTTCAATATCATAGTCCTGTCATCATGAAGTCGATAACTGCATCACCTGTAGGACACAAAATCTAATGAACTCCCTGAAGGTCAGGTGAAGGCATGTGTGGACACATCCTCAAGGAGATTGAGCCATTGGAGAACAGGTACTGGCCTGATATCCCAGCAGAGACCCCTCCGGAAGCCTTGTGACGGTGTATTAAAATAAAGTGAATTACAAGCATTAATCACAAGGATCGGATTCATACTGATTGACAAAGTCAATAAATCACCAAGGGTATGAATAATTTTGAACATCGCCCAGTTTGGATAACTCACCTTTTCTATTGTTATGCAAATGAGGTGAAACCGGAAACGGCATTCATTTGCAGATGATAACTAAATGTATTCAAGTGATGTGCAAGTAACTTCATTTAACCATTCATTTTTAGGAAAAATGCAAAAAACTAGAATTTTCCAAGGGGTATGAATAATTTTGTTAACTGTATATGGATGTATTCTGAAGTTGCCATTTATAAGTTAATAGTAGGGTCCATGGGTGTAGAAACAAGATTTTAACTTTTGTTGCATTAAAAGAATGCATTAATTTGCAATTACTTGTGTTGTTAATAATCCAACAGTAAAATAACATCAACAGTACAAGTGAACTATTCAACTTGTTCTATCAATCCAAAGTTATTGCCAATATTATTTCTGGACTCATAGCCAGTTTGTGTTCCTCTTGTATGCACAAACAAAACTGACAGAAGTAAATAGTTCTAACAAAACAACTAATGATCATTTTGCTTAAACTTTCCTACTTCATTTCTTTCCGAAATTCTATTACGAGGGATTTATTGCAGTTCTAATACTTAAATTTAACTTGAAATTGCTAAGATATATTTCAATGATTTATAAAGTATGGATAATTTAATGGTTAAAATTTGATCTTAATCTAGTGTTAATTTAAAATGAATCACAAAAAGAATTAAAGATAATTATATACATGTACTGTGGTATGCTTCATCAAGAGCCTATTGAACTTAATCAATCATAACTTAAATTCATTTTAAGAAAATGTTGATGATTGTGTATATTATATCTGATTCTGAAAGTGGTAACTTTCACAAATAATTTAAAACTTTTTTTTCAGTTAATTTAAAAAAAATTGTTTTAGGCATGTGTGCTGGCATAAGTTATTGTAGTTGTAGTTGAAAGTAATAATGCTTGCCAACTCAATCAATGATCTGATATGTGTACATTATTCCTCTAAAGAGGAATGAAACAGTAAATGTAGTACTACAGTAATCTGTTGCAGGTAGTTCCATAGTTAGTAATACTCCCTGAACTTGCCTTATTGGAACCAAAGCCATAAATTGAACTATGGACTTATTCACTGTATTCATGATTGTAGGTATGACAATTATGTTTTGTATGTAAAATCTACACATATAGAGGTCATTGACGTTAATATGAGGGCTAGTTTGGCATTCATCATCATTATCAAAGTAATACTTTGTAGACAGGACAATAAGAAATAGCAGAGGCAATCACGCAAAAGAAAATTGTAAACTTAAAAAAAAAAAATACCGGTATATACATGACTTGTAAACCTGTGATTATTATGAACAGTGGTATTGGAATTCACAAACTATTAATTATGAATCAAATTATCGTTTGCATTGTGTTCACATGTGCTGAGTGAAAGAGTAATAATCAAGACCAATTTCTAGAGGTCTTAACATCACTGCTCAGGCTACATTGGACTATACAGCGGAAGCTTGTTATAAAGAGTTTCGATATGAGATTCCTGATATATATAACTAGGTTATTTTGCTGGTCCCAGGTCTTTTATGCTCTTTCGATTTTTACCCTGATGTATTAAGGGGATTCCTGATGAATTATAAGGTAATTTTAATGGTCCCAAGGTCCTCGTTATGTAGTGAATTTCCACAGTATATACATGTACCAATCTTCTCAGGAGGCAATGTATAGAGGAGATGGTGCACACATTGTGTGTGTCTGCTGGCATTACTAGTATAAGAGAATCAGACTACAGCTGTGTATTGCTCCCTGCTTGAAACTTGGCTAGCCTTAAAAAGCAATCTAGGGATCCATCCATTTGAACAGATGACAGGTGTCCATCAGGATATACACCGCATTTTCAACATACAGCCCTGGAAATTTTTTTTAGACCAAGCTTCTGTAATAAGGGTACTATAATATGCATACAAAATTCTAAAAATGATTTGTCTTTGTACTTCATTGAATAAATACAAAAATTCCAACAATTATACCTTGCTTTTATGATGTTATTTTTGTGGTAACAAGGAAATAAAATATCAGTAACCATTCTTGGTCTAATAATTTTTTCCATGGCTGTATGATCTGAGCTTTAAAGATAAAGTTGAGTTCTAGTCATGCGATGATTACATTGTGAGAGAAACTGTGTGGGAGAGAGTGAAAAGGCTGATCATATAATACATATGTATTGGTGTAGTCTGTGGTTATGGAATCATCAACATGATAAAAAATTGACATAATCTCACTGAAAAGCACATGCAACTGCACACAGAAATGGGTATATGGGACTGCAGACACATCTGGCATGAATGTTTGGCCCAAACCCTTTAGATATTTCTCGTCATATGTTATATATGAGGGTATTTAAAGAGCAATCCTTTTCAGGGGACATTTCTACTATGATGTTCTTCCAAACTGACATGAAAGGAATGAGAAAGCTCACAAATTATTCTTCACCTTTCCTAGAACTCATTACCTTCTCTTTAATAATTGCAAAGAAAGTCCTGGGACATGGATCTAAATTTCTTTCTCCATTTATTTCAATTTCATAACAATTCGAACAAGCTTATTTTTTAGTCTATTGTAATGGGAAAATACAGTTAACCTTGCATAACTCAAAGTCGCATAAGACAAACTTTCCTGAAGTCGAATAAATTTTTTTGACCAAACTATGCAAGATATGTGTTATTTAAATTTCCCAAGTCCAATTTTGCACAAGTCGAACTACACATTTTTTTGATGGTCCCAACAGATTTGACTTAATGCAAAGTTAACTTTATAGTACAATGGAACCTTTTTATAAAGAGCACTATTATAATAAAGTCAGTTATAGCAAGGTTATTTTTGTTGACCAGTACCTCTTTGTATTCCAATTCCATTAATTTATAATCGGAAATTATAATCGGGGATGGGAGATGTCTCATTTTGCACAGAATTTGGAGGGATGCACACATCGAATGAAACGCATATACAGGTGAAAAGCTGATTGCACTATAAAAATGATTTTTAATAATGCTATGAAATTTTCTTTTTCCAAACATACCTCACTTCAAAGAAGTTATTCAAATTACCATAGATTTCTCGAATAGAATGTTATTAAAAAGTACAACATGTGACACTTATTTTCATACAGATAGTTTCAATAGACTCAAGTACTTGAAACATCCAGAACAGATATATGTTCTAGATACTGTGGAAGACTTTCGGTAGTCTTCCAATATGAGGAAAGATTCCCCATCATATTCATTAAATGAATAGTAGATACCAAATTGAACATAACACTAAGAGGTAAAATAAATCTAATGATGAAATGTGTATTGCATTTTTAATCCCTCATTGCATACACCTTAAAGAAAGATGCTTGCTATGCACAATGCTTAGTATGAAGAATCGCAACTCAATGCAATGACCCAAAATGATATTTATTTTACAACATTTGCTTCATGTCAATCAAAAAATTCTTGAAAACCCAAAGTAATTTGCCTGAATATTATTATCTTCTGCTTTGCACATCCTGCTTAATGTCACGTGTCCCATCGCTCAGCCTCAGTGACATCTATATGAAAATCGAGGATCTTGGAGATCTCTTCTGTGAGAAGATCATGCATGGCTTTACCATCATGTGTGTAGATCCATCTTTCGTTCACAAAGTCGTACCTCTTGGGTCCACTGGTAAAAGCATTGTGAAAATGACAGACAGGATGTAAGAGTATAGCAAGCAACAAATAACATTCAGTGGGAAAGAGAGAGGAAAATATGCAAGAAAGAGGGGGAGGGGGAGAGGGAAGGGGCAAGAATAGGAAAGAGGATGGAAGAAATAAATGGAAAACACAAGTGAATATAATCAGTAGAGGAAACAAATATATACATGTGCATTAATTCAAGGCACAGTGAATTGGGAAATTGAATGGAATTAAATGATATTTATCAAATATTTGCCACTTTCTGCACTGTAGTCCAAGGGGGATGTATACAAAAAGACAAAAGTACAAAGTTGAAACATTATACAATACATAAAGATGACCAAGGCCATTTTGAAAAACAACTCTTGATTAAGGACACTCTTGAACTAAAATCTGTAGAATGTATGTAATACTGCTTAATGTTACAGAAGATTAAATTTAACTAATTCTATCCCACTATGAGGTACCTGATCTTATGGAATGTAGTTTCATGTAAACTTGCAGCTTTTGATGTACCGGTACATGTATATAATCTAATATATAATATTATAATATAATATGTATAACATATTTTCTCTATTGTCATCAGAATTAGTTTCTTATCTATATGTTTAGATATGTCCAGCACATACCTTGTTGGGGATGACAGCCATATTTGTTTGTTTGGTGTTTGCTTGTTGATTACGTATGTTCCATGCTCTTGACCAAAGGCAATCGTTAGTACACCAGACTGAAAAAAGATATGAATTTCATAAACCAAACACTATGTTCATAAAATTTTAGACTGATTGAATACATTGCACAAAATAGGGTGTTTTGATTGGCAAGACAGAATCAACTGCACCAAACTGAAAGTAATTTCAAGTCATCCATAAGTTGTGAAAATATATCAAGTTAAATTTGCTGACACACAGCCACACACACACACACACACACACACAAAATATATGGAATATGAAACAGCACACAGAAGCAAACTTAAGGGCTGGTCACATCTTTCTGATAATGATAACAATAACAGGAGTTTTCATTAATGGTACACCCTAGAGCTGCCCTATTATTAATAGACACGAGCATACTCTCAAGTACTCGCCAAACAGTAGAGTGTACCTTTAATTGAAAATCTTGTTATCGTTATCGGACAAATGTGACCAGCCTTTTAGTCAAATCTTCAGATATGTGCAACATGGCAATAAAATATTTAGGTTCCTAATCAACATGCCTCACACTCTATAGCTCTGATTCCAAATGACTATTTGTGGAAGGTATTACTTACACTGTACATGACATCAAAGTCTGGGGGACATTTCTCTGAATCTCCAAGAATTTCAAAAAATTCAGATAGGTGATCCAGTGCCTCATCAGCAATCTTCTCGTACTGGAGCTCACTTAATGGCCTGCATCAAAGACAAGAGTAAAGTAAATCTAAACTTTCTGAAAAACAAAAAGACTGGTAAATCCATGAAATCAATCTTGTTGGCTGCCCTACATATCCATGCAGCAGCCTTATTGCAGAAAAGCAAAATTTACCAACACTATTCACAACAATGAAGTTAGAGATTATATATGGATGGAAATGAGCTAATCATTTGTAACCAGAATTGAATAAATATTCTAAAAGCTGAAAAAGAGAAGGAAGAAGGTCACTAGAAAAACCTTCTTACATCCCTAAATCTGGCTTCAATAAAAAGGCTGGAAAATGGTGGATACATTATCATCCCCCACCTCACAAAATAATTTATGCATTTAGAAACTCTCTTGAAAATATACATCTATTTGAATAACATGTAAAGCTTACTCCTTTTCATTGCTCCCACTTGAATATCTTGCAAAACCTGTATATCTACATGCTGGAAAAGCGCTGTGGTGCGACAATATTCCTGCAGCTGATGGAGAACACAAGACCTTTGGAAAAATGGAATGAGTTACATTGGTTCCTTGGTGGTATGATGCCTTCTGTACCTGTAAAGATTAGACAATTATATATTTTATATCACAAAACTCATTAAACCCATTGGAAAATGCATGCCATTCAGTTAAAACTGATATGCTCAACTAAACCATTATACAGTCATCATCATATATATATAATGACACTAACCCCTTGAGTGCTGAAGGATTGAAAATAAAGATTTTCAGGATTTTTCCCATTGAATATTGAAATACTCAGTTATCATCAGCACTCAGCAGAAATAAAGTTTTAAAGTTCATCGACTGAGTCAAATACAATTGAAAATAGCAAATTCTAAAAAAATAGTGTGAAAATTTGACAGTTTTAGACATTGCGTATCACTGAAAAGGTTAAAATCTGTAGTCAATTAGGATATGTCAATACTGTTATTTTGCTTATATTTCTGAAAATATGAACAATTGATAGTTCATTCCTCATCCAAATAAATTAGTTTTCTCACTTTTGTAGACTGACGTCTCACTCTTATAACTTGAATTAAAAGGAAGCTTAAATAAAGAGCAGCAAAGTCTAAAAGTAAAACTAAATTGAATTGTAATTGCTAGTGCCCAAACACATTCCTTTTTCAAAATATACATGAAATATGAAGCCACACCATGTCATATATAGTCTAGATATGTGATATGTAACTGGGGGTCGTTTCATCAAACCGTCATACTGTCATACGGACAAGATCAGCGATATCTCGACGCTGCTGCTCCTCAACTTTTCCACCGTTTCACAAAGCCGTCTTTGCCAAGACCAATGGCAATGACATGAATGACCAGTTCCTTGACAAGTGACTTGTCGGTACTCTTCAACTCTTACTGTGCCACAAATTGGGGATTCAGAATCAGAGTTGAAAGTGAAATTTTAAATAATTATTTTCCTCTCATATGAGTCATGTCATGCAAAAATGATGCATGTATGAATGATCTAACTTGTTAGACTGGAAAAAGGCCCGCTGATACTCTAGGAACTGATAGGTAGCACAAACAAAATATTGAGCAGGTGGGACCGAATTGATAAATACGCACCACTTTCAGCATATTTATGGCTGCTGTACGACGAATAAGCTGAGATAATGGCATTCCAGACATTTGTAACCGTCTCATCATTGAACACATACTAGCTGATTTATGTAAATATTGGAATTTGGGTCAAAACACGGGTTCATTTATTACAATTATACCTTCTGAAAACATTCTTGACTTGAATTGATTATAGCAAAGAGTTTAAATACGAAGAGTGCTCAGTGCCGAAATAAAACACGCGTATATATTGTGGTACATGTCGATCGGCCCAGAGGGAAAGGTTATAGTCTTAATCAAGATGTTTGCATTTTTTTATTTTCTTTATTTCTTTCTTCTTTTTCTGGACAGCGCTTTTGCCTTTTGCTAAAGCCGTAACTAAAGGGCATAATCTTGATATTGTCCCTTCAAATATAAACTTATGTCCCAAAACAGATAGGAATCAACTCTAACTGCAACAGGGAGGAGAGGGAGAGAGTTGGGAGGGGGCGATATCTGACGGGAATGTCGAGAAAAGTTATTTAAAAATAATAATGTGCTATCTTTATTTTTCTATTAAATCAGAATATTTCATTTGATATGATTTATGGAAATTATAGGGATTATAGACCTGCAATGTAATTTTATTAGCCTTATTCTTTCAAAATTCAAGACAGAAAAGGCTTTAATAAAAAGAGCTTGCGTGCGAGCAATTCCTTATATAAATATTAAGATTACATTAAGAGTGGCGTATCCAAGATTGTATATCCAGGAATGTACGTGCCCCTATGTGAAAGCCAAAACAAAATCTGACATATCTTACTTACACATCGAATGGAAGGAAATGTATCCCCCCCCCCTCCCCCGCACAGAAAGAATCTGAAAACTGTGATAATTTTTTTCCTTGCTTGTCCTAAAATTCAAAATAGAATGCATCTGATGATTTTTTTTGTTCGTCAGGCGTGAGCCTCCCCCCTCTCCCTGCATTCCTGGATACGCCACCAATATAACCAACTTACGGTAAGTTATTTGTAATATTCTGCTGTAGAAATGTGAGACGACAGGCGAAGAAAACCGTGGTATAGGGGCTTGCTCCTGGTGTTAACCATCACCAACGCAGTAGGGCCTTTACCGATTGTACGAAAAGGGGGATGGCCTCCGTGTTTTGAATGTAACCAACAATATAGCAGCTGATGATATAATTTATTTATTACCAGTCCTATTCTGTCTTTGTAGGAATATCCCATTACTTTTGGTCCAGCTCTCTTTTTCTCTCTCTCCTCCCCCCTCTCATTTTTCTCTTACTCTCTTTTCTCTCTTATACAACCGATCTGTAAAAAATGACCCCAATAGAATTGAGGAAAAAATAATGATCTCTTATTTGTTTTATTTGTGTTTTTATTAGGAAATCAACAGAAATCACAACAATTACAAGGGATTTACATGATTAAAAACAAAATCACTGAGCACAAAAAAAAAAAAATCCCCCAACAAAAACAAACAGTAAGAAATAAAGCAATTGGAACTAAATTAAAAAGAAAATAAAAAATAAAAATGATCTCTTATTGCTTCCCCCCAATCTTTCAATTTAATGAGATCGACAACCAACACTATGCAATCATATTCTTCACATCCATGACAGAATAGCAGGGGCGGATCAAGAGGGGGCGCATCGGCCGCGGCCCCCTTCTTGAAACCCAAGTTGGCATATACGGGCTAAATTGTGCAAAAACCCGGATCGAGCACCAAATTTAGTTTGGAAGCCCAAGACGCTAACAATGTCGTTCTAATAACCCTCCGAGAAAAAAAAACTTGTAAAAAGGCCCACCCCGCAAGACTGACGCGTGACAGTCCGGGCATGGATCAGTGGCGGATTTAGGAGGCTTTTAAATAAAATTGTATCCCCCTTTTAGAACTGATAACCTTTTTTGCTTGTTAGAGAATTATGGAGGAAAACTGGACTCATAAATCTGATACCCTACACTCCTCCACTGAGCAACTTTTGGAGGGCTGGCGAAAAATTCCCCCAACTGACTTTTGGAGAGCTGACGAGAAGAAAAAATACAATTCTCCTTTGACAGCCCTGCATTAATTTTGTGCCCCCCACCCTTTTACTACATCCCGCATTCGCCCTTGTCATAGAATGTCAGTGTCAGACTCATATCCATAACAGGGTTCAGAAGCCCCCCCCCCCCTCCCCCTCCCCCACACACACACATACACACTACATTGTCGGTCTCTCGGGGCTGTCGGTGCCAAAGACAAGCAAACAATGAACAGCAAGCAAAAAACCTTGATGAGCCAAGTTTTGGCAAACTGACATATCATCGGCAACGCCACCGGCAACGCCACCACCTCGATCGGGATCGCAGAGGGGTAGACCAAGCCTAGATAGTGCTAGACACCTGTCATGTCCATGCACCTATTCCGCTCAGCTATTCCATGCTGCTTGCATGAACATCAGCCATTAGGCTAGGCGTAATGCGGTGACAGAACATTGATTATACGAATTTATGAATTTAACACATTGAATTTTGCCTCTGGTACATTAAAAATATAATAGTGAACTGGAATTAAGTTAGAGTTTCTTCTAAGCGGCTAGGCTGGGTTTGCTTTCGGGCGGACGTACGTCTGCTACATGGTCGTCTGCTAGTGCACGATCTCATTGGATGTCGTCGACTCACGTGATCGGTACACGCCCATATTAGGGCATCGATAACAAATATTGGAATGTACGTGTAGTATGGCAAATTATTTTTTTTGGTCGAAAGCATGCATATTCCCGGGGATTTGTGCGGGGTTTATTGGACTCATCGAGCCTGAATTATACCCTTCCATAGCTTTAAATTTCATGTAAATCACATTTTTCATAATTTCAAATAAATACTAGGGGAATTAAAATCATTTCAAAACCCCTGTTTTCATGTGTTAACCAATGGGAGGTGGAAGGCCAAAAGCATGCATATTCCCGGGGATTTATGGGGGGTTTATTGGACTCATCGAGCCTCAATTATACCCTTTCAGAGCTTTAAATTTCATGTAAATCACTTTTTTCATAATTTCAAATAAATACTAGGGGAATTAAAATCATTTCAAAACCCCTGTTTTCATGTGTTAACCTATGGGAGCTGGAAGGCCAAAAGCATGCATATTCCCGGGGATTTATGGGGGATTTACTGGACTCATCAAGCCTTCATTATACCTTATCAGAGCTTTAAATTTCATGCAAATCACATTTTTTACATTTTCAAATAAAAATTATGGGAATTATAATCACCCTAAAATTCCTTGTTTTCGCGTGTTAACCTATGGCAGGCGAGACGTTTTTGGTCAAAAGCATGCATATTCCCGGGGATTTATGGGGGGTTTACTGGACTCATCAAGCCTTAATTATACCTTTTCAGAGCTTTAAATTTCATGTAAATCACGTTTTTTTTATTTTCAAATAAAAATTATGGGAATTATAATCATCCTAAAATTCCTTGTTTTCGCGTGTAAACCTATGGCAGGAGAGACTTTTTTTGGGTAAAAAGCATGCATATTCCCGGGGATTTATGTGGGGTCTATTCAACTAGTTGAGTCTTAATTATACATTTTCAGAGCCTTAAATTTTATTCAAGGCACATTTTTCAAAATTTTTATTTAATTCTGCGGGAATTATAATCATTCAAAAATTCCCGTTTTTACGTGTTAACCTATGGGAGATGGAAGGCCAAAAGCATGCATATTCCCGGGGATTTATGCGGGGTCCCTTGCACCTTTTGAGCCTTCATTAAGCCTTTTCAGAGTCTCAAATTACATGTAAGCCACATTTGCACTAAATTCAAGGTAATACTAGAGGAACTATAATCATTTTTAAAATCCATGTTTTCATGTGTTAACCCTATGGCAGATGACTCTGTCAAAAAGCAGGCATGATCCAAGGGATTAATAGCGGCATTTATTGACAAAAGGGTTCAAGAAATGTTTTTTTAACTATCCATCCTTTTTCTCGTGCAAAAATCAGACTTGAAAAAATAGAGTAAGATATGAAATATCAAGTAAAAGTGAGACATCTTTTCACGTGTTATACCTATGGAGAACGTATTTTTCCGAGTCTGTTTTTAACACAGCAAAGTATGCCTCCAAAATGTACTACGGAAGTAGGTCAGAGTAATCTGTCTTGATACTATTTAAAGTCTTTGATTATAGCGCCACCTAACGTCGAAAGACAGAGAGGTGAGGTGAGGAACTATTTTGGGTGATTCAATATTAATGTCAATAATAAACCCCATCATTAATGAGTGAATTCGAAGAATACTAGTTCATTCCTAACCTTCATGTTGATTCTAAATGCCACTAAATTGATCGTTTCATGGTGCAGAATGTAAGTGTTAATTGTAGTGTAGTTTATTCTCGTTTTAAATTGACTTTAAGGCTGTTAAGCGAGAGATGAGAGCCCGAGTCATGCGAGTGTGAGGTTGAGACCATGTTTGGAGTGAGTGACTGAGTGAGTGATCGTGAATGCACTGAGTATAGGCCTAGTGGCTAGGCTCTGTATGATCATGATGAATTGATTTTTTTTTTTTTTGGGGGGGGGGGGGGGACCTAATGCTACGCACTCGGCTAAAAAGTAATGTTTACAATGATTTATGCAAATTTATTTTTAATTATATATCTTGGTTCCACATACTCTGAAATTAAAATAAATCCTTGAGAAAATTACGATGCCGATGGACAAATGTCAATATAAACAATCCATCGTGTCCATTTTCAAGTCAATATAGATGCCCATCAATCATGCCCATGTCGAATTCTGGTCGACAAAATGAAAGGGTTCTAAAGCTATGCACACGTAGTAAATGAATGCAAATCTTGATTATGATTATGAAGCTGACTGATGTGAATTTCGCCCCGTTTTCCAAATGGCGATAATATCACAAAAATAAGGAAAATTACTCATTATTTTTGGCGATCGTATATGATGTGATAATCTCGTTGCTCAGTCACACCAAAGACTTCTTTTGCAACAGCCACCCCAAAAATTGAAAAGGAATATTCCACTCCACTCTTCCTTTCTCTCTCGATTCATCATTGTTAACTGTTAGTCGTCAATCAAGTCAAGATTTGTAAGTATTTAATAAACATTTTTGTCTTGTCCGCTGTGGGAATCGAACCTGGCACCTCACGATCTGCAGACCAGCGTCATATCAATTGCGCCACAAAGGCGAGTTGGCAGCTAACAGTATTTCTGGTTTAAATATGTTAAACTAAACCCTAAACAGAGTAATCCCTAACCCTAACCCTAAACCCTCACGCTAAACCCTAACCCTATGATAGAGGTCTAAAATGGGACGCTATATTTTATATTTAGCTTCCTATTTTAGACCTCCAACTTGTCATATATATATTTTTTTTCATTTTGGGTGGCTGTCGCAAAAGGAAGTCTTCCCTGATTGTTAATATGCCTGGCTTGTAATGCCAATAATAAGGATGGTGAATTTTGTCGGAGAATTAGGCCCCTTTTTTTCATGCTTATTCTGATTAAAAATTCAAAGACATAGTACATGTAGATGTAGACATAGATAAGATCTAGATCTAGTGCTTTGTGGTGTTTAACGTCAGGGGCGGATCCAGGATTTTGTAAAAGAGGGGGCACAGAGCCGGAAAAGTACACTATTAAGGGGGAATATATTTCATCGTGTAGTTAAGGTATGCCAGTTGAGGGGGCACGGCCGGTTTTCCCCCTATGTAGATCCGACACTTTTTACCGTGACATAAGAAACCATATGGTACCATTCACTCTGCATAGTCAGAAGTGCATCATTGTGTCTCACGTATCGCGAATGTGTCCTCTTTCTATTTAACTTAGCGTACATGTAGATGTGTGAGTGTCCCTCCATAGGCATCTAGACTCTACACACAAGTGTGAGCGTGCAAAGGAATGAGTAGTTGCATCAAATTTCCAAAACTACTGAAACCACTTGTTCAATATAACCTACTTTGTATGCTAAACTGATCGCATAATGATTGGGTGAAACTGAAAGAAATTTAAAAAAAAAGGTCATGAACAATGAAAATAAAGCGTCTTCTGTAGGCTCAGTCTTGGACTAGAGTATGTATTTGTTACATAAGATCTCGACTACATTGGTCATGTTTGTGTATGTACATGTATAACTCAACATGCAGTTTATTCTTCAAATATCCAGATTTTAGGTAGCATGGCCTATGGATCGCAGACTCTCCACAGGGCATATTCTGGTAAGTTAATATCTTGTTTGTATGTCGAAGGATCAAGACTGGGAATTTCAAATGGGATTCATGGTTTTTCAGTCGGCAAAACCTGAATGTTTAATTCTTGAATTACCAGTCACTCCTTGGAATTACAAATAGATGAAATTAGAAAATATATGAGGAAAAATAATTGAGTTCTCAGAATGAGATTTTGGATCATTTTTTTACAGAGATGTTGAAAACCTACAAATTGATCACAGGCAAGTTGTGCACAAGTATAATATTTTTTTTTACCTTAATGGGAAGGTTGAGTTCTGGGAAAGGTGAAAAATAATTTGTGAGCTTTCTCATTCCATTTATGTCAGTTTTGAAGAACATGCATGTTCACAACTCTATTTTCATGCCAGGAACCATTTTGAATTTTGTTGGTGTTTATTATCATCGGCATTATTTTATTCATTGCCATTAAGAATATTTATACATAATATAAATATAATATAGTATAATAATTTTTTTACCTTAATGGGAAGGTGGAGTTCTGGGAAAGGTGAAAAATAATTTGTGAGCTTTCTCATTCCATTTATGTCAGTTTTGAAGAACATGTACGTTCACGTTTTCAGATTTCAAGACACGGTTTTATTTTTAAAAATTAAATGCACCTGTGGTTTATGTTATTCATAAATTCTTGATATAGGTATTCTTTTTCTCTCTTTAATGCTTGTATATAAAATATATATATATTTTGATTACTTCATAGGGAGTCAATCAGTGGTCAAGTGAATAGCGGCAACTTCGGACACGAACATTAAACAGGGCAGTCTTTTATAATTAGCAAAAACTGTGTCTTGAAATTTGATAACTGCAACAACATAATAAGTAATATGCACAAAATACTGCACACGGTGACTATGTATCTTGGTCTTTCATGTATCCTACATGTAAGTCATACGACAATAAATTCCCAAGATGTTCAATATCTAATATATTTTCAAAAATATTAATAATTTAGTTATCAATAATACAAGAGTCTCTCAAATGGATTATTTTGCTCCAATAAATTTGCAAGATTAATCTATCCGATAATGTTGATATAAGATTCCTATATTATGCACCTGTTATAATTGTTATATATTTTGTGTAAGTTTTAACCCCAAAAGTTAGTGAAAAACAGGGCACATTTCTCATTATGAAGGTGAGCCTTAACATTGCTGCATTAGCTCAGTGTGGTGCTTCATCCTCATTTCCATATCAATGGGCAAACTATTCAAAATATCCGCCCAAGTTATTTCAAATTGTCCGCGTGCATGAAAAGCCCATTCGCTGTGCAGTATTAAAGTGAACGTACATGAGAACATCATAGTAGAAATGTCCCCAGAAAAGGATTTCTCTTCAAATGCCCTTACATGTATATTGGAAATATGACGAAAAATAGCTGAATAGTTGGAGCCGAACATTCATGCCACATGTATACTCATTTCTGTGTGCGGTGCATGCGCTTTAGAGCGAGTTTGGGTTGATTTCTTATCATTTTGATGATTCCAAAACTTTACAGTATACACCAATCCTTATTTAGACATGATCAACTTTTCCCAATTCCTTCCAGACAGTTTCTTTCACAATGTAATCCCATGACCAGAACTTAACTTTATCTTTAAGGAAAATGCCTGTTTCAAAGCTTCAGTGGAATAGAAGGCATACTGCAAGAATGCAAATAAGTGGAGCAATTTATTTTCTCATTGACAAACTTATGTCATTATTTTATATTTCTATGAGCATACAGTACATGTTTGTATACAGCAAGATAACCTATAAACCAAGCACTAATTTATTTATTTTACAAAGAAATGGTATTTGTAGGTACTACTGTACAAGAAGGTACATGTACTGTGATTATGGCAAGTCTTTGGCACTGGTATTGAGAAGAAGAATATCATTTTATAAATAATTTAAAATTGAACAGGTGCATGTAGCTTAACAGTTACTGGATTATTTTGCCAAATTGGGTTTGGGCATTGCCACTCATAATGTATCAATTGCAGTTTCTTTTGTGCTCTGGAATTTTCGAACTTTCCCAGCTCAAATTTTATTTTGTCTACTCTTCTCTTAAGTAACTTGATCTCAGGGTGGAGTTCCCCTGTAAGTCTTTCAGTTTCTTCAGTGAGCATGAACCTGACAGTGATGACACAATATGATACTTCCTGTTCATGCAATCTTAATGATCAAATTGGCAAGACACATGACACATTATGGTATTTGAATTATTTCCATTAACAAATTGGCAACATTTAATCCTGATTTCAATTTAATTTCAATTCATTTTATTTCATTCTCCATAAGAATACACAAATAATTATGATCCAGAGTGGAGGGGATTGAAATGCGACTGAGCAAGACACATGACACATTATGGTATTTGAATTATTTCCATTAACAAATTGGCAACATTTAATCCTGATTTCAATTTAATTTCAATTCATTTTATTTCATTCTCCATAAGAATACACAAATAATTATGATACATGAAATAAAAAGTGTGACATAAAACAACCTTTAATAAGGTACATGATTATATGATGTAGGCTACATGATGAACATTAAAAAGAAACAATTAAACGAGATACATTTTATGGGAATGGGGGGTCAACAAAAAGAGCATTTAGCCTTTAAAACGTTGACCCCTTAGATAAAACAAAGCAAGTAAATCAGATACACAAAAACAGAAACAGAAAGAAAGAAGCATATACCAAGAGAAAGCAAATCAAATCAATCGATATCATACATACTCACAAGATGGGATTTAAAATATTTTTTAAAACTCTTCAGAGAGGGGATATTTCTTAAAGTTATCGGGATATTGTTCCATACTACGGGACCTTTATAAAAGATTGAATTTTTTCAAACATTTGTTCTAATTTTGGGTAAATGAAAATTGGAGGAATTACGAGCCTTGTAATCATGGATACTACAATTTAAGGAAAATTTTGAAATTATGTTAGGCGGTAATAGACCTTTTGAACATATGAACATAAAAACGGCAATATTAAAAGTATTTATATCATATACATTTAAAATATTTAACTGATTAAAAATTGGCAATGAGTGGGTATTATATGGCACATTGGAAATTATACGAATTGCTTTTTTCTGAAGAATTAATAATCTAGACTTTAATTCTTAAAGTGTCCAGTTTGGAGGAGATTGAATTGCGACTAAGCAATGACACAATATGATACTGTACTTCCTGTTCACGCAATCTTTAATAATGATCAAATTGGCAACATGAAATCCTGAGATGTTTGATACTTCCTGTCTGCTTTGATTCTTACAGTGTCCAGTGTGGAGGGGATTGAATTGCCATTAAGCATGGACATACAACACAATATGATACTTATTGTTCATGCAATCTTTAATAATGATCAAATTGGCAACATGAAATCCTGACATGTTTGATACTTCCTGTCTGCTTTGATTCTTACAGTGTCCAGTGTGGAGGGGATTGAATTGCCACTAAGCATGGACATAACACAATATGATACTTATTGTTCATGCAATCTTTAATAATGATCAAATTGGCAACATGAAATCCTGAGATGTTTGATACTTCCTGTCTGCTTTGATTTTTACAGTGTCCAGTGTGGAGGGGATTGAATTGCGACTGAGTGACAAGTTTAAGCCAACTAACAAGGTCACACTGCCCCTGCAGTACAAACACAAGGACCCACAGAATCTAAACACGGTACTGGAGGTAAAGTATCCAAACCTAGAAAGAAAAGCAGGAAAAATAATTTGTTTTAATTTCTTATTCATACATGTAGCTTAAATACTTTGTGGATAAATGAAATGGATCGTACATTTTCTCAAATTTTAGTCTTCACAGAGGAATGGGATGAAAATCTCACACATTACATGTAGGCTATGTGGAAAGCTTAGAAATTTGCATTAACCTCTATTCTCGAGAAATACTGTAGTACAAGTGTATAATGTGGTATATAGGTGATGTGCTGTGCCCCCATAACTATCATTTATGAAGGTGCAACAATTGGGCACATGATAATTCCCCTTCCTCCGGTTGGACTACTGCAATGGTGTCTATAGACGGCACCCAAGAGCTCCTATATACATGTACATGGTTATAGATTTTTCTTCTTTTTGGCAAGTCTTGCGTTAAATACACATAACAAATGAGAGACTCCTAAGTCGTGAACATGTTTATCCTGCCCATTGGATACTTGGAGGGGGCATCTTATATCTCTGTGATATAATTGAGAGATTCATTAAAGTCAATGAAGTGTGATATTATTTTAGGCAATAAATTATTTTATGTTCAAGTATGTATGTACATGTATGTTCCAGCTGTAGATGAAGGTATCACTCCTAAAATATGGCACATGTTTACAGATGTCTTGAAATTCAACTAATGTATTGCCTTGTCTTTAACATGGATAAATACATGTGCACATGCGGGTATTTCCACAAATAAGGGTCCCAATTTGTGACATTCTTGGTATCCTGCTTACATAAGGAACACACTGGTTTTTTGTGGCTCTGTGTAGAGACAAATAGTGGAGTACTATTCTAACAGTGAAGATGCAATATTTTATGCTCATAATTTTGCAGTCTTACTCCACGATTGGCATCTTACACTCAGAGCTACAAAAACCTGTGTGTTCCTTATGTAAGTGGGCCACCAAGAATGTCTCAAATTCGGACCTTTAATTTGTGGAAATACCCATGTATAAGACTTGATGTAAGCTCTTTGATGTCCAATTCTCTAAAATATCAGAGAATACAATTGTACAATACCTTTTCCATTCAAGTGTTGAGGTAGTAAATAAAAAAATCACATTTGGAGAACTTGAGTTTGAAACACATCTGATTTGCTATCGTTAACTTTATCATAAGTTCTATTATATTGTTCTCTCACTTGTCTGTACAATTTATTTTCACAGTATGATTTCAAGACTGAGAATAACTTTCTAGAATGGCTGAATGGTGTAAGAAGAACAGAATCTGAGAGAGAAGAAAAGAGGAAACAACAGCAGCTAGGAGCTGAGGCGGCTGAGGCAGCCTTACAAAGAGAAGAGACTGTACCAGATGGACCAAAGCCCACTAGCAATGAGTTTCCTATGCAAAGTGACATGTCACAGCGTCCTGTACTGCAACCAGTGGCAGCCACCCTCAGCAATGAGATCCTTCAGCCAGTGCCTCTTACAAACAGTATTTCCAAGCCAGCCAACAACAATCAGAATGTCAGGACAGATAACTGGGATGACTTTGAAGGCAGGTCCCTTGATCCATTTGAACTGACTGAGCTAGAGACTATAAATGACATGGAGGAGTTGCGCAGTGTTCTGGCCAATTCTGCTCCTGTGGCTTCACCAGCTGTTAATAATGACCAGCTCCAGCAGTCTAGCCCTCCCCCTGTGGATGTTGAAGTGGAAGAGCCAGTATCATCCACTGATGATGTGGATATACTTGTATCAGAGGAGAACAGTCAAGTACAGATGGAGACAAATATTAGTCAAGTTTCCTTCAAACCAAATAAACCAAATCCTCCTGAACAGGAATGTAAACCTGCTGCAGTTCCTCCAGCTTACAGACCAACAGAGCAAGCAGTTCCTCCCCTCCCTAACAGAACTTTACCAAGTACTTCAACATCCTCAGCTCTACCCCCTCTGAGGAATGATCCTTTTGCATCACATAGTCCTCTTCCGCCCATAGTTAATTCGAGAGAGAACTCTGTTACCAGTCTAATGTCCTCTAGTCCTGGGGGCATTGGACACATTCCACCTGATCAAGGAAGAAGGTCACCTCCTCCTAGCTACTCACCAGTGGACTTCTTAGCAGTATCCTCAAGGGGTTCTTCTAATGCAGCTTTTGATCCTCCTCCTAATTACCCCATGGTGAGTATGTATCTTTCATGTATCTTGTCTTCCCTTTGCACACAGATTCTTTATTTAGATAACCCAATTAACATACAGTTCGTTATAACTTATGTACATTATCTCTTTGGGACTATGTACTGTAATAGGGCTTAACACTAAACACAAATTATTGACATATGACTTGTGCACACAGACACCCAATAGTTTTTTCTCCTTACCCTTCAGTCCAAAAAGTTGGTGTGAAGCTCTGTCTTTGAAAGGTTGTCTCCAAAATATGAAATATGGCACTGGCTGTTGTTAAGTCATGCCAAACTTTCTTTATCATACATAGAAAACTAGAGGTTTGCATGTAAAATCTGCCCGTGCTGTTGTTTATTTTGACAGCCTTCTTATTTATTAATATTGGCAGATTAGATATAATGCATGAAAGTGTTGTCCAAGATATTACACTAAATATCCTGGTGCAGCACTATTAAAATTCTAATCTTTTTTTCTAGATGTTCTTTTTTCTGTCACTCTCCCTAATCTACATTTTAACTATTGCATTTTTGTGCATGTTTTTTTTCTTCTAACCTTTGAACCCTCTAAACAATGTGGTCACCTTTTGAATTTACATTTCCCTGTTTCATGTTCATGGGGCTTTAAATCAATGTTTCATTCTTAGTGTATGGACAGAGAATAGTCTTGATTTGTGTTGAACCTTTTCAGGTTCAGAATAGCAATAGTTTATTATAACAGTTATTTTCTTGTCCTTTCTCTACAAAAAGCTTCAAAATTTTAGCTTTGATCTGCGTGCAGACTTCTTTAGAAGCTAAGGGACATCCCTATACATGTATTTATTGCCTAATTCTTTCCACACAAATGTATGCATCTTTTTAGTGTTGTGTACATACATTTCTGTGATTTACGCTCCTATGCTATTGTATACTTTGCATGTTTCTATACGTGTCCATGTAACTCTGCAAAAAATACATGTATTCATTTGTTCTAAAATTAGTACATGTAGTAGATAGTAAAACGGCTTCTTAATTGCAATGCTTTGCTTAACTCTTTCAGTGCCGATGTCACATACAGCGTATGTGACAGATAGACTTGTCATTTTCATTCACCAATTGCTCGACCACAGTAAAGGTATATGGTGGGCAATATATATCAATATTTTGAGCATAAATCAAGCATTGTAATTATAATTATATGCTACCATAGAAATTTTCAGAGAAAATTGCAGATTTTTAAAAAGATATTACCTTATTTCAACATTAAACAATAGTAAGCAAATGAGAAACCGAAATATAATGGACAAAAAAAATTATTTACAATGTACATGTAATTTTCAATAATTCTTGGGCATAAAGTTGGGTAAAGTAATAATCCTTGATATCATAAGAAATGGTAATAAATTTCCGACAAGTTTTGTACACAATATTTTGTGAAATAATAGATGGTTAATGAAGTGCAGACATTTGAAAAGTAAGCATTGATCACATTTTGGTAAATTTTGAAGAGAGCTAGACCCCTTGGCACACAGTAAGAGTTAAAACGATTTGGTTTCGGGTAATTAAATCCATGTCTTTCAACAAAACAGTTTGGAATGTACATTGCAGTGCACATGTGAATGTACTTCCTTACTTCTACTGTTTTAGAGGCAATTACTGTAGGCTACATGTACATGTAGATGAAGATCACTTTCACTTTAGAGGCCTACATAATTACAGTATCATGACATTCGCCTTGTAAAACATAATGTACATGTATATGAATGCAGGCATGCTTCAGGCATTTCACATTAAACATTTACACAGCTGCTATTAGTATGAGTCATATTAACGAGAATATTGGCATGTACTATGTAGTTTATTTAATTTGAGATCATGAATCAAAAATTGAATTATACACTGGGCAAGAGATTTGTTGGCTCCAATATAAACGTTGTTGGCAGCAGACCAAAAGTAGTCTTTAATATCTTTTGCCTTCTGGTATCTGTCAATCATATTGTAGGCAGATATTTTTTAGTGGTCTAGTGGATAAGTAACCGGACTGCAGTTCACAAGGTACGGGGTTCGAATCCCACCACGGTGCTAACGTCCTTTGGCAAGACACTAATCTACATTTCCCACTCTCCTCCCAGGTGTAAATGGGTACCTGATGTGCTTGAGCGCTAGTTACTTTGGCGGCTTGGCTATTACCGGGGTAATAATGTCTAAGGGCCATGAGTTTCACTGCGTGACGGATAGGAGCACTATATAAATGGCCATTATTATTATTAATAAAATCAATTAAGATTATGACTGCTAAGGAACTGTGCATTTATAGTTTAAAGGGGAAGTCCACCCTAGTATTACACTGATTTGAATAAAAGCAGGAAAAATAGAGAAACAGATAATTTGTGAAAGTTTGAGCAAATTCTGATAAGAAATAAGAAAGTTATGAATTTTTGAAGTTGTAATCATTCAAATCAAATCTGTGACGTATCTTGCGAGCTCCCCCATCCATTTGCTCTTTACATAAAATTTCATTAATTGTCATTTGCTTAGTTGTTGAAAAGGAATACATGAAAACAGAATGTGCAACATTGGTTTTCATTTAGGGTGAATGCATACACATGTATGATTCAATATTTTCTGTGGAAAAAATGAAAATTTATAATTTTTTAAGTACAAGGCAAATGGGAGAGGAGCTCGCAAGATACGTGTACCTCACGGAGTTGCCAATTTGTGTTTGATTGATTACTTACTACAAAATCCATAACTTTATTATTTGTTATAGGATTTTGCTCAAACTGTAATTGTTCCGTTTCTTTATTTTTCAGCTTCTTTTGAAATGAACTTGATATCAGGGTAGTCTTTCCCTTTAAAAAAAAACCTCAAAAACTTTTTGTCAGATTTCTTTCATTTTTGTTGATAAATAGCAAGTTACTGCCAATACTTAGATTTTGTGAAGGTTTTGCCTCCTAGAGTTTCATATTAAACAAATGAGAAGCAAAAAATAATTTATATACTGGGCCAGGCACATAAACTCCCCACAACAGCAGAATGCAATACCGGTAATACACTATACATGCACACACATGTAAAACCAATGAGGATTCTACATTCAGTGACTCACATGCTATCTCCATGGGAACCCCAAGATTGTTGTGCGGGGAGCCATCGGGTGGAAAGTCCTAACGTAGGGCAGTGATCTACATAATGTAGTGTTCCTTACTAATATATTTACTCTGAAATTCACTGGAAAGTGGAAATCATAGATGGAATACCAAATGATTGCCTACAAACATCTTTTGATACAATGAGAACAACAGACTACATTTAACAAGTTTCTTTCTAATTTCCTTTTTGCTACCAAAACTATACCATAGGCATAGCTTTAAGAGGTTTATCACATGATGTATAAGAACTTGTGAAACCTACATGTAGTGAGTGCACTTTTGAAGCAGCTTTCAGTCTTTAGGTTCATGTACACACATCCTCCTCTTCTCTACAACATTATTTCAGACTATTGCCATTGAATATTTTAGACTATTGCCATTGAATATTTTAGACTATTGCCATTGATTATGTGGGTTGATGTACATTAATACAGATTAAAATACATCTAGGATGAAAGGAAAGGAGGATAGAACAAGAAGATAATGAAATGAGGAGAAAGGAGATCAGAGATGTGTACATGTCAATAGTATAATAAGAAAATAAGAGAATAAAACAATATTGTGGGGAAATAAAATGTGTTTAAAGAACATGATCGAAATGGAGGGTTGAAAACTTGAAATGAACGGCGACCGACCGATTTGTAGCCTGCTTGGGCGCCGCTGGAATTTTGACATCGCCCAATGAATTTTGGAGAAGTCGAGCAGGTTGTAAAGCCCTAGCGATATCTGGGCGGTGCCCTGTCGATTTCCTGTCGGTCACCTGTCGATTTTAGGTCAAAACTGGTCGAAATCGGGGGAGCTTCTTAGCCCGGCGTCCGGGCAGTGACCGACTGATGAACCACCGATTCCCAGGCAGTCTCCCATCGGCCACCAGCCGAATTTTAAGAACTCGCCCGGGGGCCGACAGGTAATCGACGGCGACCGGGCGGCAGCCTTTGATCTAGCGGCTTCGATTTTTGATCTAAATTGCTCAACGGTGACCGATCGATTAGGTCGGTGCCCGGACGATGACCTCCGATTTCCTGTCCATCACCGAAACTGAGCTTCTCCGCGCGACGTCCAGGCAGTGACCGACTGATGAGCCACCCATTCCCGGCAGTCTTCCACAAGCAACCGTACGGCGAACGCTCGGCAGCCTTTGATCTAGCGGGTTTTTACTTAAATCGCTCGACGGCGACCGCCCGGGCACAGAGCATATTTTGGGCGGCAAGTGAAAAGTGGCCAGGTGCCGCTGAAATTTTAACTCTGCGCTAAAACTTCAGCAGTGACCAAGCGATGCCCTAAAGAACAGCGGTGCCCGGGCGAAATTGGCTAAAAACTCGCCGCACGGCCGCCAAGCAGGCTGATTTTCTGGGAAGTGACCATACATTTGTAGCATTAGAGATGGGACTTCAGGAAAATATGAAAAGTGTACAGTATTATGTTGACATTGTGTATAAAGTCAGCTTTTAGACTTAAAATTTGAAGCTGCTGTATTTTCATAGAACCTCTACATGTACATGTATGTAGTTTATTGTGTTGATTTGAAAGACATTGTTTGCAGGAACATTCATGTGATACATTATAATAAGAATGAGTAGGTCATTGTCTACTACATTGTCTACTACATGTACATGTGCATGTACGATCCTTCATAGAAATAGAATCCAGAAGGCATCTCTTAAAGGAGAATTAACCCCAGAATATAAATGTACTTATGTTCAAAGGTGTAATATATTCTTAATCATTGGCCTGTATCACTTTAGAAATAAAATATCAGAAAAGGGTTTAAATCAAGACATTCTAAATGTACATGTAGCACACATTATCATCTGGTAACACTTTTCACTGTTACATGGGGCTGCCATTTTCTTGATGATACATGTACATGTATATGGAGTTGTACATGAAGTTCATGAACCATTGGAAACCATTCCGGTCAAGAAGATATTTTTAATCCTAGAGCTAAATTGCTTCTTTTCATTGAAAAAAATTCCCATACAGGATGGAAAATACATACATGTAACAGGTGTATACATATATGGGTCTGTTCACAAATTTCGGGCACCAAAACGTGACATTTTATCGTAAAAACATTGTAGTTTTAACACTATGACTTACACCATTAAGTTGTTTTATATGAATGTACTTGGTGCCTCCACAAGACAAATTGTTTTGAGAGGCATTTTCTAAATATTGACAAAAACATACTGGTGTCCCATGTTACATCCACAACCACCTTTTTTTTAGATTACCAGCATATCTACATGCATGATACCTTACATAGCTAAATCCTAATGGGTACAATGTGTTATGGTGCTGACTTAATGAAGCAAAACTTTTAACAAAAGAATAACTATCTTCCCTGAGTTTATCATGAATGTTGTGGGTGTAACGGTTTCCAATCAAATGTCACAAATTGTGGATGAACGGGACACCAAAGAATATCTGCAACTTTCATCAATAACTCTTGAAGTCAGTATACTCTCATTGCAGTTGTTGCTGCATTGAATTAAATACAGAGCCTACAGTAACCAGGCAAATAATTATCATCAAGAGCATTATGGATGTGCCGTTATGTCTCAAAATGAGACTTTGCGGATGTAACACGGACACGATGTCCAGTTACATCCACACGCTGGTTTTTCATAATTATTTCCAAAATACATTGTGGAACAACATGTTTATGATTCTCAGATGCTTTTTATTTTCACCAGAGATAGAATGGGCCAAGTAAGAAAATTCTAACTAGACTTTTTCATCGAATTACAGGGGATTAAAGAAAAAATGCCTCAAAAGGTGCCCAACTTTGTGAACAGACCCATATTCTAAAATTTGAAATTTTATAGATTTCTTTTTAAATTCTCTGGTTTTGCTAAATAGAAATCAATTTCTTGGCCTTGGCTGGTAGAGCAGAACATAATTTATACAACGCGCATTCTGACTGTTGAAATCCTTTATCTCAAATCAGGTGAATGCATAGTTTGTCACTATTGAGATGATTGACGCTCGGGGAAAATTATCATCCATAAATTTGAATTAATATGTTCCGTCGTGTACGTCATAGTATCACCAAAAATAGATTTATATTTAGTAAAATAGTAATTTTAAAATAAAAAACATTTTCGTTTTTATAATATATGTACATGTATATATTTTAAATTTCAAATGGGATTTTGTATCAGGAAGAAAGAAAATTTTTCATTCAGATTAAAAATGATCTTTATGTATACATCAAGAAAATGGCAGCCTCTAGGTATTTCTAGCAGACAATACATTTTGCTTCAAGAAAATCTTGATTTATACCCATCTCGTATATTTTAATGCAAAACTATGTAGGGCAACAAGAAGGAATAGTTTTATATTTTGAGGTTAATTCCCCTTTAAGCAGTCTCCTGTTATTGTTCATATCAATTGTACATTGTATGTGAGGTCTCATCTCCTGTCTGTTAAACTGATATTTTAAGGGAAGTGAATAGAAAACTTCCTGTTGTCACCCTGTAATTAGAGTAGCAGCAGTTATGCATGTTTTGATGATTTTCAAAAACAAATGTAACACAATGCGTAGTGCATACATATGTACATGTAGATTATTGTTTTAGTGGAAATCTGTGCAAATTACATGTATATACATGTACATGTATGTAAAACAATGATATTCCCACAGGCTTTCTGAGGATACACTGTACATGCATGTAGTCTAATAAGTGGATTGAATGTAATGTCGGCCACTTAGGCTCTATCACCAATCTCGATGACCTTTCAGACATATCCCAATGCTGAGGGAAGTATTAGGATCAAAATTTGTGTACGTTATAGAAAAAAATTTAACAATTTGTTTAAAATCATTTAGTTTGCAGTGCATATGTTCATATGACAGGATGACTCACTGTCCATTACAACCAATACTACAGGATCAATACATGTAAGGTACACAGTTCAATGCTCTCAGTCTCTTCAATTTAGTTTTTGGGAGGAAAACTTTTGCACACAGTATTAGCTTCCATGTAATTCTTGCATCCTATGGCTATTAAAGACAACATGTAAGAGATGGTACTGTGTGATATGAATTGTGCCTCAAAACAAGCAGGGTTTATCTTAGATTTCTGTAAATGCTAATATTTACGTTTGCAGTCTTGAGCAATGGGAAGTTGATTACATGTACCTCCTTTTTCATCTAGGGAATTCGTTTGGATGCTGTTAGTGCAGCACATGTACAAATGTCTGTACACATACAGTTTATTTCTGCTAATGGACTGAACTTTTACATATATCCCTGTAGACATTGAAGCTTCCATATCCATGTGCAGGTACATGTAGCTTCCAAAGTAGAAAGACATTTTTTTTAGTGCTACATGTATATGTACATGTAGTGCAACACTACTTTATCCAGCATATTATATGTGACCCTCCACCACAAAACGACCAATAAGTCGGAAATTTGGGTTTTTTAATTTCAGCACAGTTTGAAAGCTTAGATTCTTAGCTTTAAAATGATATATAACTTGTCTTGCATAGACTAAGCAAACCCTTATAGATTACAGTGAGAATGTCAGAGTGTCAGACAGGCTAATGACCAAAACAATAGAGAAAACAGGCTCTAAAGAAGAGTGACCATTTAAGAGCGCCTAATCTGTGTCCTATTGTTTGTCGCACAAAAGGTTGAGTCAAAACTCCAATGCCTACACCGTGAAGTACTCATTGGATTGGGTTGAAACTTTCCATACCATTAGAATAAATATATTTCTTTCTTTCTGTCGATTTTGAATATCAGACAGTGCATAGTTTTTGAGCTATACCAGAAAAGTGATGTGAAGTACGATGCCAGCAAGCTGACTCACAAAGTTTGATTATCCAAGAAAAAATGGTCATTTTGAATGAGAGTAAAAACATATTTCAGCATGGTATTTTACCCCAAAATTTTGTCAGATGGTAGACTAATAAATTAACTTTCAGAAAATACCAAAAACTTAATTTCCACCCCAAACAACATCTTTTAGCTGTTTACTCTAAAACTCCCATTGCGACTTATTGGTCGTTTTGTGGTGGAGGGTCACATATAATTTTTTACACTTTCTATTCCTTCTTTTCACACAGTTAACACCTTTTCTTGACATGGAAAAAATAACTACTGTGATTCACAATTTCAGTGTCTAACATGTTCCATGTTCCTGCACATTATTCTATTGATGTTTTTTTTCATTGCACTTCTTCGTTTAAAATTTGGTTCAACCTGTGATTGCAGTGGCATCTCTATCTTTTATCTTCTTTTAGGATGAACTAGATGCTAATTTCTCACAAGTGGTGAGTTGTGTTTTATTTGTTGTGTTTATTTGTTTATTTCGTTTTTATTTTGATTGACTCTCTTTATCATAATTAATATTTACATTGTGTGGTTATGTACTGTATTACATGTCATAAATGTATGATCTCAAATTGGGTTTTAACAGCGATGGGAATTAATGACAAGAAAGTGCTTCACTTATCCACAATTTTAGTTCCTGGTACCTTTTAATTACAATTTTGACAATGTCACAAATTCAGTTTTGATTTATGTACAGTTTACATGTTTCAATGGCTAGTGAATACTGTGTATGTTTAAGATGTGAAGATTAGGAATGACTGTTGAGAACTATAACAAATTCTGTTTTACATAACAAAGTGATCACTGGTGGAATCTGAGTCTGTGAAAATATTGTATTTGTGTGTCTTTCATCCTTTGTATGCTACATGTACATGGGTCAATCCACATCAAATCAACGGATTTTCAGACAAGTTGTCACCCGACCCCCTTCGATTTTCTTTAAAGTCGCACCAAATGTTCCCCCAAGTGTCTGATGGAAAACTCCAAAATATTTTGCCCCAATGTCAAACGGTTGCTAAGATATGGCCTCGTCTAGCAACCAATGCACGGACAAACCAATAGGGCTAATTAAATTTATGCATTTTTGATTGACAACTGTAGCCAAAATTCTTCACACAAAGAGCTCATTGTCTGGATATTGAGAGAACTTTATGCCCTTTACAAAAAAAAATAATCATGGCATTAGCCAAAGCTGCTAGTGCTACTAGGTGTTTAAAAAAAATGTGGACACTTTTGGTCAATAACTCCAAAATTAGTCCTTGTATCAGACCAAGGTTTTTACATTATAAAATTGAAGAATGTAAAATTAATTGGGAGCATGTTTCAGGAAAATTCTCTGAAAATTTTCTTAAGATATTGCTCTGAATATTTAAGTATATTTTTCACTTTATGAAAAATCAAGGCTACAATCTGTGTAATAGACCGCTTGTGTAATGTATACAAATTTATGCACATAAATTTATGCACATACATGTATATTCTCTGAGCACCTAGTGACGAGCTATTCCATGAACCTGCTTTTTATAAATGAGCCTCAATGCTTGGAATCCAGTTTGCATACATTATTTGTTGCTATGTCCAGCAAGACTCCGGCAAGCTTTCAGGTTGTCAAGAACAACCTTTGTTTGAAAGGTATGCATAAAATTTGCAACATTACCGAAGCGGTTTATTGTATCAGTAATTAATTCAGAACACAACAATTGCCATTGTGTGTTGCAGCTGTCATTTCTGCCAACCTTTTGCTGTCCATTGTAATTAATAATTCATAACTCTGAGTTATTAAGGTGTTCTGGGATTTCAGCTGCAATGCACAATGGCCTTTGTTGTAAAATTCTGAATTAATTGCTGACACACACAGAGAATTTGTGGCCTTGTCACTATGAACATTGCAAACAAAGAAGCGGACAAAATATACAGCTCCTCATTGTACCTTCCACGCTTGCTCTGGTAGACAATAGAACATCCCTTCATTGCTATTATGTAATAATATGTAGAACAGGTGTCACATGCATATTCACCTGTTCTAATTATTTTACATACATGTAATAGCAATGAAGGGGTGTTCTTTTGTCTACCAGAACAAGTGTGGAATGTATATTTTGTCCGCTTTCTTTGTCATCGTGTTCATAGTGTTATTTCAAAAAGTGAAAAATCTTATTACATATTCAGAGCAATATTTATGAAAAGTATTCAGAGAAATTTCATGAAATCTGCTCCCAATAAATTTAAATTCTTCAACTTTACAATGTAAAAACCTCAGTCTGATACGATGTATCAATTTTGTATTAATGTCCAAAAGTTTCCACAGTTTTCTTTAACACCTAGTACAACTCTCACTTAACCTTTTATATCATAATATAAAATGCCTTTCACTCTAAAAAGGCTGGGTGTACATTCCTGGGACATTGCCATTTTTATAATCTGCACAGAATGCCTGCTTTCCTTTCTTTAAAAACTCATTATTTATGTGGAGTTCATGTCAGAAACATTGTGTATAAAATTACCAAAAGCTTTTCTGATCATCGCAAAATACAATGGGAATGACTTATTGATTTTAAATGTGAATGTATTTACGGACAATATGATGAAATATGGTAACTGATATGAAACTTTGGCCTTCTCAGCGAATCAATGACTTCAAGAGCTAAAAGAGTTAATTAGGTTTGCTGTAGAATTTAAAATCTAATTCAATAATGTGCCTGATATTTTGTTTCTTTATCTCACTTCATGTACACAGAATCTGAGTCGTTACTCTCCATTGCCACCCCCTTCCAACCAGCCAAGCACCATCAACATCGAGCCTCATGACCCTACCTATGAAGCAATGAACGTTGAGGAGAAGAACTTTGTGAACACTATCGTTAGCATGGGATTCCCTAAGGGAAGGACTGCAAGAGCTGTCAAGAACATTGGCAGTGATGACAGACAGGTAGGTTGATAGAATCAATGATCATAGAGGAGTTCTAAGGTCTCTGTGAACACTATCGTAACCATGGGATTTCCTAAAGGGTAAAACTGCAAGAGCTGGCAAGAACATTGGCAGTGATGACAGACAGGTAAATTGTTATAATTAATCTTCATAGAGGAGTTCGTAGGTTTTTGTGAACACTATTGTTACCATGGGATTCCCCAAGGGTAGGACTGCAAAAGCTAGCAAGAATATAGGCAGTGATGACAGACAGGTAGGTTAATGGATGTTGATGAACAAGGGTAGTGACAAGTATCTTTGTGAAAACTGTTGTTGGCATAGGTTCCAGAAGGGAAAGACTCCTAGAGCTGTTAAGAATATTGGCAGTGATGACGGACAGGTAGGTTGATAGAATCAACGATCATAAAGGAGTTCTAAGGTGTCTGTGAACACTATCGTTAGCATGGGATTCCCTAAGGATAGGACTGTAAAAGCTAGCAAGAATATAGGCAGTGATGACAGACAGGTAGGTTAATGGATGTTGATGAATAAGGGTAGTGGTATCTTTGTCAAAACTGTTTTTGGCATAGGTTCCAGAAGGGAAAGACTCCTAGAGCTGTCAAGAACATTGGAAGTGATGACAGATAGGTAGGTTTAATGGAAGTTGGTGAATAGAGTAGTTCTATGAGCTATTTCGAATCGTTGGCATGGGATTCCCTTTGGTTAGGATGGCTAGGGCTGTCAAGAACATCGACAGTAATGACAAACAGGTACAGATCAATAGAAGTTTTGAATGTTCCGAGAAAGAAGAACTTTTACCCTTGAAAAGACAGTCTGGACTTTAAAAAAAAGATTGTAGAAGTAGTGAACATAGAGGAGAAGAAATATGTGAACACTACTGTATGCATGGGATACCCTAAATGAAGACCAACTAGAGCCTTTCAGAAGATAGAAGTAGTGAACATTAGATGAGAAGAACTATGTGAACACTGTCGTATGCAAGGGATTCCCTAAATGAAGAACAGCTAGAGCCTTTCAGAAGATAGAAGTAGTGAACATTAGATGAGAAGAACTATGTGAACACTACTGTATGCATGGGATACCCTAAATGAAGAACAGCTAGAGCCTTTCAGAAGATAGAAGTAGTGAACATTAGATGAGAAGAACTATGTGAACACTACTGTATGTATGGGATACCCTAAATGAAGACCAACAAGAGCCTTTCAGAAGATAGAAGTAGTGAACATTAGATGAGAAGAACTATGTGAACACTACTGTATGCGTGGGATACCCTAAATGAAGACCAACTAGAGCCTTTCAGAAGATAGAAGTAGTGAACATTAGATGAGAAGAACTATGTGAACACTATTGTATGCTAGGGATACCCTAAATGAAGAACAGCTAGAGCCTTTCAGAAGATAGAAGTAGTGAACATTAGATGAGAAGAACTATGTGAACACTACTGTATGCATGGGATACCCTAAATGAAGACCAACTAGAGCCTTTCAGAAGATAGAAGTAGTGAACATTAGATGAGAAGAACTATGTGAACACTACTGTATGCATGGGATACCCTAAATGAAGACCAACTAGAGCCTTTCAGAAGATAGAAGTAGTGAACATTAGATGAGAAGAACTATGTGAACACTACTGTATGCGTGGGATACCCTAAATCAAGATCAACTAGAGCCTTTCAGAAGATAGAAGTAGTGAACATTAGATGAGAAGAACTATGTGAACACTATTGTATGCTAGGGATTCCCTAAATGAAGAACAGCTAGAGCCTTTCAGAAGATTGTAGAAGCAGTGAACATAGAGGAGAAAAACTACATGTATGTGAACACTATTATATGAAAGGGTTTCCCTAATGAAGAACAATTAGAGCCTTTCAGAAGATTGTAGAAGCTGTGAACATAGAGAAGAACTATGTGAACACTATTGTATGCAAGTGATTTCCTACATGAAGAACAGCTAGAGCCTGTCATGTGGTTATGACAGACAGGTAGGTCTGTGGAATCAACAAATAAAGTTTTAGCAAGTCTGTGAACACTCTCATTTGCATGGGATTCCACAAGGGTACATGTAGGACGGCTAGAGCTGTCAGGAACATTTGGTAGTGATGACGGACAGGTACGTCAATAAAGGCAGTGGATGTTATGTAGAGATAGGCTTCATGAACTCATTTGCATCGTTTCCTTAAAAAATAAGCAGTGATGACCGACTGGTACATGTAGGTGTACAGGGAGCGATCTGACATTTGCTACAGGCTTGATTTCATCAAAGATATACATTTACATCCTGTGATTTAGGTTTTGGATTAGTATCAGGGTTACTAATTTTTGCTGGAGCATGTGCCATACAGTCAAACAAGGGCTTGTAGCCAGAAATTACATTTTTATCTTACTAACCCTGCCATCTACTTTGCTCTTCAACGGTTGAAATTGTATGCAGCTATAGAGGATTCTTTGTACTGTTCAACCCAATGACTTGTCAGACTGTTGCAATGTAAACTGTCCAAATATCATGCAACATTGTGATACTGACGTTAATCTACATTTGCCACTCTCCACCCAGGTGTTAAATGGGTACCCGGTAGGATGGCGAAAGGTAATGTCCTTTGCTTAGCATGTGTGCGCTTAACAGACGCCTGGCTGGAATGCTCCCCAGGGAGTGGAGAATGTGAATACACTGTGTGCGGGCGTGCCAGAATCCAATGACCGGGGATAATAATAATGCGCCATGAGCATCTCTCATGATGGATACCGGCGCAATACAAATGTCCATATTATTATTATTATTATTATTATTATTACTGTATAACCAGAAACTTGTTAAAGGGATTCTATAACTTTGTGCAGGCTTGATTTAATAAATTGTTGAGTTTTGATATCTGTCTTGTATAATGATGTTCAGAAAGATAAATAAATAGCCAGGCATAGAAAGGTTTTCAAAGATATAATGCTATTATTCAGATATCTATGACTGAATACTCCCATTTACGAAAGCGTATGGCCATACGCTTTAGGCTAACACCGAGTCTATGGGGGAAAATGAGTCTGGCATTTCCGGTCACTTGCATATGTTTACTTTTGTGAAGCACGTGATGATTTTGAAGTGCTTTTTTTTTTCTGGGCTTCATTTTTACACCATATTACATACACTGATACACTGTAAGGCCAGGCAGCTCAGATTTTATCAAGCCTCTACAAAGTTGCCAATTCACTTTAATGACAGCCAAATTTGCAGTAAGAACCTTTTGCGAATTGCAATAATTAGATGTTGTTTCAATTGTGATTTGATTATTTCGTGGCATGAAACTTTTGCGAATCTTGACCACTCGCGAAATTTCATGCTCTGGAATATTTCTGGTTTTACATTATGATAGTAGTTATAAAGTATTGTACATGCATTTCAAGCTTTAAAGTGCAGTTTCATTGCAGAGTTCTATGAAAAGAAATAAAGAATTTTGCCTTCAGTCTCTTACAACAGTTTGGTATCACTATCACTTTCTTGTATTTGTGGTCTGATAGAGTCCCTGTCTTTCTCTAGGTTCTATAAAATGTAGGGCAGTAATAATTTGCATCCCCCTTTTCTTTCTTGTCATGATGCATTCAGAGATTATCCTAGTCAATGTTTTACAATTTCAACTTTGCTCTCTCATTTATACAGGTGTTGGATCTTCTGTGCGCCGTTGATTCTCTATGTAGCCAAGGGTTTCCAGAAGAGAAAGTAGAGATTGCTCTCACTTTACAAGATAACAATCAAGAAAAGGTAAGCATACAGTATGAAGGTCACCACACACTTAGTGTCTTTGTAACCCATGCCATGCCACAACCTTGTGTTCTGATCTGCGTAGCAGTGCTGCATACATGCATGTGCACTAGCCCGTGTTCGCGTGCCACAACCTTGTGTTGTGGCCTCTGTAGCTGTGCCATGTACATGTTTAGTCGCATTGTTTGTTCGTACACCCCTAAAACTAAACCCGGCACGGGGGATTAGTGGTTGGCACAACAGGGATTTGCACTGTGGCACTGGGGTTGCTACATGGGGGCAGATTAAGGGTTAATATCTGGGCAAAGAAGATCTTTTGAAAGAACTTCAGTAGGATAGATATGAAAGTGTAAATTCCTAGTGAGGCCCTGAATGGCCACATGAATAATTGCATCATAACTTGGAGGTATTCTGAGCTTTTTGGTCAGGGAAAAGGCCGAAATGACTGTAAGTGGTAGTGACTTTTGACCAGTCATACATCTGCCTAGGCCAGTTGGTAAAATGCGTTTTTACACCATGCCTTTTGTGGTATAAAAGAAAGTAAACCAACTGGAATTCTGAACAAAATGTTCAAGGCTCTGTTATTCATTGGTGCATGACCGTGGAAAACTTTGGAAAGCACAGGAATTATTCATGTTGAAATGAATTTCATTGCCAGGAAACAAGTAGCCTATTTACCTGAAATGTTCAAATTCATTACAATTTATTTATGCCATAAACTTAGGAGTAAAAGCAACCATATTCACAATTTCTCAAAAATTAATGTGCTGGATCAAATGTCAAGTGTTTGCTATATAAATGGTTGGCAGAAAGGTCATAAAATTGTCCTCATATACACAGCAGTTTCCTATGCAATTCGTTCCTAGATTTGGAAATGCAAACAGTTGAAAAGTACTGGAAAAATTATTCACATTTGATGAAATTTCAAAACGAGCAGAAACCATTGGCACATCAAGAGTTATAAAAATATAACATGTGTAACCAAAATTTGGATACTTCATGTGATGCCATTTCTTTATTGGACTGTGATATCAAGGCGCTATACTTTGATTGTGTTTTGAAAGAAATATGTGTTTATTGTTCAGCTTTTTCTTTTCTTCCTTTTCTGTTTATTTACCTGTAGGCACAAGCCTTCTTGAAGCTGTGGCAAAGGTTTGAGGAACTTGGTTTTCAGTCGGAAGATATAAAGAGGGAACTTATTGTTCATGGCAACGATGAGGAGAAGGTTCTTGATACCCTGACTCGATGACATCAATCATCATTCATCCAGTTCTGATTGATACAGTCCAATGTGTGGCAGCCAATGAGTAAATGAGCTATCTCCAAAGTTACAGGAGAAGGAGAAGACTTTAGCTGTTTACATGCCTGAGTGAGCTATGGTAATGAAGAGGTGATTTCATAGAAGAGAGGATTCGAAAAAAGGGTCAATCATTTGCATTTTTAAATCATATCAGGGGGTGTTTCACAAAGAGTTAAGTTTGACATGCGTAAGCATGATCTGACCAATGCGGTGATGTGTCATATACCGCACACAACTAGGAATTTAAGTGCGACTGTTAGTCAAACTCAACTCTTTGTGAGACACCCCCAGGTGTAAATTGGCATAAGTTATACACATTCAAATTCTAACTATCGCATCAAATCTTGCATGACAGAAATTCTGGTAAAGACATGAGACCAGACAGCCCTGTGACTGCAGAGTGTTTCTGGATGGTGTTACCTGATGATTTCCACTGCAAAAAAAAGTAATTGAAACATTTCCACCTATGGATACATCATGCATGTACACAACTCTAACATGTTGTTGTTTAATGATTGTATGTCCTTCTTCTCTTCTGAAAGGTATTGAGCATAGTAAAGGGGCAGCAAGCTTAAATGACTCGTGATTGTTAAGTCTTGCCCATCATCAAGGATTATTTTGCAATTCAGTTTTTTGTACCCTGCGTACCATGAAGATGGCATGTTCCAAATTACATTACACAGTTTGGGGATTATCAACTAAATTGCATAAGCTATTCCTGTATAAGAAATGAATGCCAATTTGACGAGTGCTGTTGAGCAAAATGCCAAACTTAGCTGATGATGGAGTACTTTTTGGTTATCAAATCATTTGAATACTTTTGTATGCATAAGTATGTGATAACTCCAAAATCCTTAAACTGAAAGCTATGAATCTTTGGCATATCTACTCTCATTGTGCAAAATGTTATAATTCATTGTCTATGGAGCGCTTTTGCCCCTCCAAACTGTAAAAATGGTTCATGTAAACCAAATCCTGTAGCAGCAAGTCAACAGTGTTTAATGTGAAATGGCATTGTGAATAGCGGTGTTATATTTTGGATGACTCCCATTAGCATTCTTGTTAAATGGCACAAGAATATACACGTATGACTATAATGAAAAATTCATGCATACATGTTTGCTAGCAAATTCTAGGCTTTTGCTAGTTTTTGAAAGAAGCCCATTGTACATGCAAGCAATCATAGAGTGAATCGCAAGTAAAGAAAAGCATCAACCATTTTGAAAAAAATTATCTGGAATACGTAAAAATATGTTAAGTTCAAAATTCTCATATATACATGTTTGCTCTATCTTTTTCACATGAAAAGAGGTTGTTTTTATTAGAATGTTTATACCAGTTTATTATTGCTTGTCAAATGATACATTGTTCATGGATACATTTTGGTAATAGCGTTTGTATGTAATTGTCATGTAAAAGTACTAAATTTATGGAGAAGATGGTACATGTATATGTTTGGACATATTATATTTAAACTATAAGAGCAGTAGTTGTAAGATATTTTGTCAGCATGAGTGATTCCACTGATTCCAACTAAGAATCATTATAGTGAAATTTATTTTATTAGCCATTTAAAGTTATATTTTAGCCATTTATAGTAGAGCTTTCATATAGTGTCCGCATGCATTATTTTCCTTTGCGTGTCATTAGAATCAAGATATAATTTGCTCTGCTCATGTAGATAAATGGATGAACGTTAGGACCAGGGGCGGATCCAGGATTTTGTATAAGGGGGCACACAAATGCAGGTTTGTCAACTTTTGGAAAAGGGAGACCCGTATTTTTTTGGTCTCGCCAGCCCTCGAAAAGTCGCTCAGTGGGGGGTGGCGACAAAATTTGTTCAGTCTGCCACTGGTTAGAACTGAATGTTTGAAGTCTAATGTTTATTCCGTTTTGCAACAAAATTCCCATCATAGGCAATTCCAAGGAACTTGTTAACCCATTGATTACCCAGCCCAAGGTCATTCGGACTGGAGTCTATGGGAACTGGATTGGTCATGTATAGATAAAATAGTCAAACAGCATCCCCAAAGTAGCCCTGCACTAGACACTTGGGGAGCGGTTCATGAAGCGTTTTGTCAGTGATTTTTACCGACAACTCTTATAAGCTACTGAAGTCCTTGCATCTGATTGGCTGAGAGCAAATTTGTCTGTAAAAATCACTGACAGAACGCTTGATGAAACGCTCCCCTGAAGGATAAAGAAAGAGAGAGCGACCCAGAACCACCTGGTGTCGAACTATAGAGGAAGAAATGAAAGATATGAATATGACCTTGGGAAGTATCCAGAAAACAGCCCAAAACAGACAGGGGTTGAAGACCTTCGTTGCTGCCCTATATGCCAGGAGGCTTAATGGGCAATAAGAAGAAGAATGAGCACATAAAAATGTTAAAAATCATGCGTATCACCCTGACTGCTTGTTCAACTCTACACCATGTGGTTTGGATAATGTGCCTGGAGCAAGTTTTAGATAGTTTTGTTTACATTTCACTGGTCTGAACACATCTGTTGCCTGATAACCAATGCATAATTACTTTCAGCAACGTTTTCCTAAAATGTAATTCCATTACCAGTACTTGAGTTGAGCTTTGCGGTATGTAAGGGAGTATGCATGGTAGGACAACCAAGCTATTTTGTCCCACATGTTACCAACCACATCTAAACTGAAGCTCCTAAATAGCGCCATCTCTCAACAGAATTTGATAAGTGTCTGTGCCTCTCATTATGCCCCATTCTAGTTTCTAAAAGTTAAAGAGTGTACCTGCACACAATTTTTCACAATGCCAAGTCAAAAATAATAGTTTAAAATATAAAATTTTCCTATTATCCAAACAAGCTGTTTGTCAAAATTCAAAATAAAATGCAATTAATTTTCAATTATAATCTTAATTTAGCAAACACTGTAAGTTGGCGCTGTTCAAGTTCTACCTGTTTAATGCCAGTTTAAGTTAGTATATTTGATGATTGTATCAAGCTGATTTTTTTTTGTAACGTCAATTTATGTTCACAGCTGTATAATACAATTCTATAATTCAATTCTATAATATTTACATGTAGTAACATATGCGACATACCTTGGAACTGCCCTTGTTACAAATAAGCACCCAATTGATTTGTTTGTTGAGGGGGGGGGGGTACATCTTTATTATTGAGATGATATGTATATTATATTATTTGTCATTAATTAGGACAGATAATGATACATTCTAATATCTGCCCTAAGAAAGGGATAATGTGATGAGTGTATGTTTAACATATTTTTGTAGAACTTTAACTTTTCTTCAAAAAGTTGCTAAGATGACTATGTAATATCAGTGGTATGATTCTTTTTCCTTTGACAAAATTGTATTCGGTATGGTCAGAGATTGGGTTTGTTTTCTTCATTTTTTCTCTGTAACTGGCAGGTGCTTTTTATTAGTAATCCTGTATTTTGTCATTTTCATATCTATCCTTGTTTCATAGAAAGTTCATCTTGAGAACCACAAAAATGAATACATGTAAGGGTATACTCTTTGATTTAGTAAAGATGATTATACAGTATACTTTCATAAATTCTTTCTGTAAATTGGAAATGGTTTAATATTTTGCAACTAAGTTCTCTATTCAAACAATGCATTGTCAGCAAATGTTATTGAACGGGCATTTCGTAGTAAGACATTTGGACAGTGACGAATCTCATCACATAATTATAAACTATTATTATCAGGCCTCTAATTTATCTTTGTAAATAAACAACAGTAATAATGAATAGCCAACCATGCACATTCTAATGTGACAAGACCTAAGATGAAATGACTTTTATAACACTAATTATTTACTGAGTACTCCACACCATATCGTGTCTTGAGAGCCAGAAGGGCGTTAACTCGTATGTTTTAACACAGAGTTAACGCCCTTCTGGCTCTCAACACACGATATATTCTTCATATGGTTATTAGAGTTTGAATTTCACGTACTTACTCACCATACAATAATACGAAGAGGTACATTTTATCTTACATTGGTATAAATACAGGACAGCAATTTATTCCAATAATGTGTTAGACCTTATTAAGCTATAGTCGGTGCGGAAATTGATTGTCATGCATTATATCCTTGCATTCTTCTTCGTTCATCAATATTTATATTTTAATAATATTCCAATTTAATGCAAATGATAAAGCCCCTAAATGTAAAATGTTGTCTTTTCATTGTATGTATATTGTTTGTATTGAAAAGAGCCTTTTTGTTGAAATTGGTTTTTATTTTTGCCCGATGGAAGAACATAGAATGAGAACTTGTTGAGTGAATATTTCTACTTGGACAGTTCTAATATCTTACCGTTACAAAATAATCCATATATTCTCCTTTTTATGATCTTAGTATATTCAGAATGGTAACCCAACAGTACTTCTATCGAACATGTGTTTGTCATTATGTTCCGCATAATGGGGATGGAGGAAGAAAAAGAGTAAATTGAAAATTCTCAGTATTTTGCACTCCTGTGGAATATTTTAGATGGTAGAAGAATGCTTTCCTTTGCTGTAGATACTTTAGGGTTTGATTTCTTGGCCCAATTCATTTCTATTTTTCTTTTATTTCATGCTATTGCAATATATCTATTTACATTTTCTGTGGAAACACCAACTTTGTACCATTTATGCTGTAAATTATTTTAAAGATTTATATGATATCATAATTTGTGTAATACGACTGGCTTTAATGCTGAATGCATTAAAATATTGAATGAAATACATGTATTTCATATTGAGTCTTCCTTCATGCAGAATTAGTGTGCAAAAACGTGATTTTGTTTATGGCAGTAGTTATCCATTCTAACTTTTAAAAGAATGTTGCTTGTGTAAATTATTCCTGTGAATATTTATTTGAAGTTTTATAAAGTTGAGGACACCACATATCCATAGGCAGCAAATGACAGGACATAACTGTATAGAATTGAAAGCCCAAGTAGAAAATAGACATGCCTTAGCGTCAAGAAAATTGACCCCCCTTATTATAATAGCGATGTTATCAATATATTTCTTGAACTAGTCATTCGGGTTAGGGAATGCAAGGGGAGCTTTTTATCAAGCGTTTTGTCAGTGATTTTTACTGACAAATTTGCTCTCAGCCAATCAGATGCAAGGATTTCAGTAGGTTATAACAGTTGGTAAAAATCACTGACAAAACGCTTGATGAAACGCTCCCCAGGTGTACAGTGTAGCATAATAGATTTGATATACATTCATCAACTTTAATATATCACTTATATTCTAATAAATTCATTTTTTGGGGTAGGATTTAGAAAATGATCTCAACCACCCCCCCCCAAAAATAATAATTAAAACACAGACTTGCGTTGATTTAAATTTTATTTTGGATCTTTCTCTTCTTCCTTTCTTTCCCGTCCTTTCATTCTTCCCCTGAATACACCTCCTCCTCTTTCTCGTTGATCTTTCTTTGTTCTTTCTTCTTCTTCTTCCTCTTTTTGTCTTTCTTTTTGTCTTATTTTTTCTTCTTCTCTTTCCTTTTCTTCTTCTTTTTCTTCTTCTCTTTCCTTTTCTTCTTCTTTTTTCTTTTTCTTTTTTTTCTTCTTTTTCTTCTTTTTTTTTCTTCTTCTTTTTCTTCTTCTTCTTCTTTTTCTTCTTCCTTTTCTTCTTCTCATTCATCTGCCTCTCCTTTGCTCGTTTGTACTAAGTTTGTCAATATTTTCAGTCTCGTCTCCATCCTATTTTGATATCGAAAAAAAAAAATCGATTAATGGAGGCAATGTTTTATGTAGGATAAAAGGTTATCACATTTATTATGTTTAATGTTAATCACTTTAACCACGGTTTAGTGTTTCCTCTGCCATTTGGGTTCACTAAATTAATTTGGGCTGTTTGAAATATGGGTGGTCGAAGCCGCAAGTCACGACGAGAAATTTTATAAATATCCTAGACTAGAAACGATTTCCGCTTTCGTGGAGCCGATCAGGTGAATTTCGTCTGACATCGTCTACAGTGCATGAACTATTAGCAGTACATAAGGCTTGGTCTAGACAACATAAAGCGCCTTTGGGCAGCAGTTCGTTGTCGGAGAAGTGGGAGCAGCGAGGGCGGGGTGATACACCAATTTATTTAAGAAGGAGAAATATAATTGTATAAACAAAATATATTCCAAAACATGCTTACCTCATCGGCTAAATTGGTTCGTTAGCCCACACAAAATAAATAGTTATTTTGTTAATAAAAGAAATAATGTCAAAGCAGAAGCCATAATGGAAAAAAAACCCCGAACAAAACTATATATGGATATTTGAATACCAGGGAGGTGGAAGAGTTGTGAATACATAATGTCCTAAACATCCACGTGAGGGAGTAAAGAGGGGGAAGAAAGAAATATAAATGGAAATATGGAGAGAGAGAGAGATAACAAGGGGTGAATAATCGTGAACTTGGATGACATACACATAATCGATTTCTATTATTGAATATCCGGAAGAGAATATTTGAGAACATTCGGTTGCTTCCTGCTACCTCTTCAAGAAGTTCCTGTGAGTCTAGGTCGTAGTTCATTTTTTGTTGACATATAGTCTCTCTCACGACAATGACCTGTCTGATTAATCATGAATCTTCAGTTAACCCCTCTTATATCAAAAGGAAGACAAAACTGTACGTTTATATCAACTTGCTTTTGCAAGTCCGAAGACAATTTCTCTGAGAGATGAGTAAAGAAAAAAAGTCTTTTTCACCATGAACCCTTTCATTCTATGTGTATACAGTAGATGCATAACATTACCAGCGGCGAATCAGATACTATATGACTGTACATGTACATGATGTGTATATGCAAAGAAAAAAAATCAACAAATCAGTGCGGTAAATAATATTAGAGGTATATAAGTAAGAAAATTAGCAAACTACATCTATGGAATTAACATAGTAACCACAGGCGTAGCCAGGATTTTTCAATCGGGGGGGGGGGGGGGCAGACGTGAAGGATCCAACCGCATAGCCAGGATTTCATTTTAAGGAGGCCGTTGTGAGCACGCGAAGAGTGCGAAATTGGTGATGAGCGCGCAAAGCGTCCTCCCTAGGGGGTGGTGCAGGGAGGGGGAAGTTTTCGCCTTCCCGCGCAAAGCGCGAAAGCTCTGACGTTTTATAGCAAATTTGAGAGAAAGATAACGGCTCGTAGCACTTTTTTTAAGGCGGAAAGTTATTTCGACGTCCGGACTGCTTTTCAGTTATTTGGACGTAATACTGCGCTGTAACAGGGATGGGTGCAGGAAGGGGGAATTTCCCCCTTCCCGCGCGAAAGCTCTGACGTTTTAGCAAATTTGAGAGAAAGATAACGGCTTGTAGCAAACAAATTTTTAGGCGGAAACTTATAGTTCGACGCCCCGACTGCTTTTCAAGTACTTGGACGCAACATTTCACTGTATGTAACAGGGGTGGGTGCAGGGAGAGGAGAGTTATTTCCCCCTTCCCGCGCGCGCGAAGCGCGAAAACTTTGACGTTTTAGCAAATTTTGAGAGAAAGATAACGGCTGGTAGTGCCTTTTTATGCCTTTTTCTCTAACTTCCCCCGCTTTTTCGCTCTCGCTTTTTTTAGTGGCTGAATAGGGGTGGGGGTGACCCCCTGTGCCCCTGTCTACGCCAGTGATAGTAACAATCAAAAGATAATGATCGGGTTAATTAACCATGTTTGGTTTTATAAAAAAAAAGAGATTTGGAACGAGTGAGTTTCCGTTGATGTCACGGAAGTGTTGAGTATCACCCCCGCAGTGACCAAAGCTAATCTCTACACCACAGGCAGACCGTACACGTACTAAAAAAGTACTATCGCATGTCATTCATGTGGAGAGGCTTCGGTGCTTACATTTATTTATTTATTCATTATCATTATTATTATTATTACTATTATTATTTATTTATTTATTTATGTATGCATTTATTCATTATCATTATAATTATTATTATTCATTTATGAATTTGTTTATTATATTTGGGGTGCATATTATAGGCCTACTAATTGACAGGTATGATTCGCTCCCATAGGACACGCAATTAATTGATTCCGATATTAATAGCCGCCCCCTTTGAGAATTTTTTTTTTATTACATCAATAATATATCTTATTATCAAAATATACATGCTCTGTTTTTATGAATATTACTTTATCACATTTCTCAATCACTTTTTCTTCCATTATTATCAATTTCAACATCAACTTGCCTCACTTTTGATAACATTATAATTGGATTGACTTTTTATAAGTCGTATCATCATCCGCTCTACATCAACTCTTAACGTTAACGCAATCACAATCGTTGTTTGTGTTTTTGCATAATAAGCTAAAAAACTTTACGCACTTGAAATGAAATATACTTGGATTCATTTACTTCATTGCATATTAAAAAAAAAGTGTATTTGACAAGTTCATCCGACCACCAAAATAGAATCATCTTGTCAAGAATTTCTCCTACTCTCCCCTTCTTATGACTTTCATCAGATAAAGTGATCTTGAGCTATCCCACTGGGTATAGAGTAATGAGTTCCATCCGCATTGAATTTGTGATCGATGCTTAGGGATCAAGTAAAATTAATAACTGCTATCAAAATCACCTACGACAACTGCAAAAAGTAGACCCCGTCAGCGAGTGCCCGTGAGAAATAATTTCCCAAAATAATTTAGTCTGTGCTCGACGTCACTTTGAGATGAAGACATCATAAAGAATGAAGGAATATGTAAAGGTAATGAGCAATTAGGTTAGAGGCCATGCCTACTTATCCTATCCAAAATTATGCGAGGAAAGGGTATATTAGCAGAGTGATTTGACCGCTTTCTTTGAAAATCTAAGTTTGCATAATTTTGTATGATGTTTTGTACAGGTGTATGTTGCTGTTAATTAGCCCCATTGGCGTAGACAGGTCCTCATACCTGGGGGTATGATTTCCCCGAAGGGCCAGGTATATATATGTGTGTGGGCGTGTTCAGCCGTATGTCCGAGGACATTTTCGGACAGAGAACAAAAAAAAAATCATGAGAACAATGGTGCTCGGAAGCTTGACAACAGTCCTCGAACGTCGAACAATGAATTTGTGCCTTATTCCGTCGACTGTCCGAGGACGGAGGAACAATAGAGGAACAATACTTGTCCTCGGAAGTAAAGCCATGTAAAGCCGTGTGAGGGTGTGTGTGGGTGTGTGTGAGTGTATGTGTACGTAGTAAGAATGTATTGTATTATACAGTTTGATATTCATTGTTTGAGGTAAGGAGGGGGCATTTTTTTCTTTTCTTTTAATGATTACATTTCCATTTAATTCAATGATATTTTTGTTGTATATGCCTTGTTTCAATGATTTTATGGATTGTAATTTGTTTTATCCATTCAAGACGAATGTTATGTTATATATAGAAATGAATAAAGATTACCGAAAAAAAAGAAAAAAGTACGTATATACGTATATATATATATATATATAATATACATACATATAGTGTTCTTGAAAAAGGATCAGCAACATAACAATACAAAATTAAAAACACTTTAGCTTATAATAAGTGTAAAACGGAGGGACTTGCCAGAAAGAAGCAAAGCTTGTATAAGAGGCAAGCCCCTGAACTTAGTTTCAATACGTTTTAATCCAGGGAAAAGAATGTGAAGAAATGTATAATGAAAACATAATATATACAAAATATAAGAAGTTATAAAAGTATAACTGATAACAAATATAATAACGGGGGGGGGGGGGGGGCAGAAAGAGAAGGTGCAGGTAATTGTGAAAAGACAGACTGCAGGGGTACGTGTATGGAACAGGTCGCTAGGCATGCTTATATGATTTCAGTTCAAATAAAATGTTATACGAACGTATAATATAGGTATGGATAAGTTATAGTTAATTATGTATTGACTTGACCTGTTGGTGTGAGTATTGACAGATTAACATTTTTTAAGCATACGTTAAAAAGCATTAATACTAGGGGATTCTTTAAAATCGTGAGGCAGAGAATTCCAGTATGCAGATCCAGAGTAAACAAATGAGTTCTTTGCAAATAAAGTTCTTGTTAATGGTAGATGATAGCAGTTTCGTTGTCTAGTTGGGTAATAATGTATAGAAGTATTCTTGCGGAACATATTAGAAAAAATTGCGGGGAGATTGTCTTTACTTAATTTGAACATGAATTGGCCGAACTGGAAAAGATATATGTCATTTACTTTGAGAATATTAATAGAAAGGTTTACGATTTATCACCATGTGATAGTCCTGAAAAGGACTGTTTGTGATCTTTCGTGAGTTATGGTAGCTCTTACAAAACCCTAACCCTAATTCTATGTTTTTTGCTCCTGTAACTGAAGGTGAAATTCTTGATATGGTGAATAACTTCACAAACAAACGTAGTTGCGGGCACGATGGTATTGATAATTTCATTACGAAGAAAATTATTTCATGTATTATTGAACCATTTACTTATGTCTGTAATTTGTCTTTGAGAACAGGCGTTTTTCCAAATAGAATGAAATTAGCTAAAATAATACCCATTTTCAAGTAAGGCAATCCTCTTGTACTATCAGATTACAGGCCAATGTCTTTATTGACTACAGTTTCCAAAATATTAGAAAAAAATGTTTTTTTCTCGAACAGTAAATTTTCTAAATCAGAATGAAATTTTACAAGACTGTCAATTTGGTTTTAGAAAAAGTCATAATACATCACATGCAATCTTGTCTTTCATCAACAAAGTTGCAACCTCTATTGATGATGGTATTCACACAACAGGAATGTTTTTAGATTTTTCTAAAGCGTTCGATACGATAGACCACAGAATTCTTTTACATAAACTGTCCCATTATGGAATTAGAGGCATCGTTTTAGATTGGTTTTGTAACTATTTATATGAACGCCAACAATATGTTTCCATCGAAAATATGCCAGACCTAAGAAATATTACTTGTGGTGTACCTGAGGGTTCCATTCTTGGTCCATTGCTATTTATTTTATACATCAACGATTTCCCTAGATCATCGAATTTATTTTCCTTTATCATTTACGCAGATGACACCAATCTTTTCCTTTCACACAAAAACTTAGAAACTCTTTGTCGGCTTGTCAATTCTGAACTGATTTCAGTTATTAGGTTAAAGCTAATAAATTGTCCTTAAATCTACAAAAAACACAACCCCAATTATATGCTATTTAGTAATACAATTAACCATCCACCTTACCCAATCTTAATAGATAACATTCAAATACACCAGGTTGCTACAACAACATTTTTAGGAACACTAACTGATGACAAACTTTCATGGAAACATCACATTGATAACATATGTAAGGTTATTTCTAGAAATATTGGCATAATTAACAAACTAAAATGGACATTTCCCCCCAATATTCTTAAATCTTTATACTCCACGTTAGTTCTTCCCTACTTAAACTACGGAATTTTTGCATGGGGAACAGCGCGGCATGCCTATTAGATAGAATTATATTACTACAAAAAAAAAGCTATGCGGATCATAAGTCATGTACATTATAGACACCACTCTGATTGTCTTTTTTATACTAATAATATTCTAAAAATTTACGACATTTATCGATTAAATATTGCCATACTTATGTATCAGTTTCACAAAGGAGAACTACCCAATGTTTTTAATAATATATTTCAAGCAAATAATGAAATCCATCACTATCCCACCGGACAAATTAATCTTTATCACCTCCCAAGAACTCGTACAGCACTCACACAGAATACTTTTATATTTACTGCTCCCAAATTTTGGAACTCCTTTCCTCTGAACATGAGAGAGAGCCTAAGCTTAAGCCCATTTAAACTTAAACTAAAAAAAGTCTTTTATTAATTTTTATACACACTAAAACCAACCCCTCAATAATCTTTTGGTATTATATGTATATAAAACGATAATTATAATAGTGTTTATTAAAAAAATAAACTTACACAACTCGACTTTTAACTTTTCCTCCACCCCCCATCCACCCCTGTCACTATGTCATTTGTTATTGTTTGTTTTGTTTTTGTGTTGTTTTTCTGTTTTTGTTTTTTGTTTTGTGTTGGGTTTTTGGCCTTTATTTTATTTCCGTGTGGATCCCTCATGTATAATTGCTTACAATTGCCTACAGTTTCCTGCTAAAATAATTAATGAACTCGAAATAATTAATTAATAATTGATAAGCTCGAAACAATAATACACTCGAAATCCATTTTTTTTAATTAAAATTTTGTATGTGATTAAAAAATAACGTCTTCCCGTATTTCTGTTTGTTCAAATATTTTACAATGTAATCATTCCAGGGGCGTTTTGTACAAGCTCTGCTTTTTTGCTGGTCTCTTTTTTCATTTCTTTTCTTACTTTAAATCACACACTTGAATAACTATGTACATGTATTTAAATCGTTTTATTATCTAAATTGATTCTAATGAGTAATATTGTTGTCATGCGTTTCTCCGGTATTCATGTTACCCATACACTATGTTTATGATGATTACTTGCTGATTTGTGTTTTTATTATTACTGATTTGTATTTACATTATTATTGATTTGTATGTTGACTGCTGAAAAGAATTGAAATAAAATAAATCTAAATCTTAAAAGATCATCTTTGAGAATATTGTTTTCAAAGAATAAAATATCGGTATGTGATCTGAATTGTGTTTGAAATATTATTCTTATTAAAAGGGGGAAAATAATCTCGTTGAAATAGGAGCATTTATCAAAGGTAAGGTGAGGGATGAGGTGTAATTATCAAATTGGACACTTAAAAGAATATGGAACAGGGACTTACTCGAAAAAAATGGGGGTACTAATCGGTTAATGGGGAAAGAAGGGGCACTGTGCTTACATGCAACGCCCGGAGCGGTGCTTCTGACCGGGCCTACATGTTATGATTGTCATTTCATAATTCTTCTATGTATAGTTAGGTGATGATGACACAGGTCATCATCATCCTCAATAAATATTGGGTGTGATGTATTTCCTCTTTCTCCACGACATTCGATTCCACCACATTTCCACCACATTTCATTTCAGTTATGCAGAATTGCATTATAAAGGAAAGTTACCGACTGAACCCTCTAAATCCAGAATAATTACATGTACTTTTAATATAAATAATTTTTCTGCATTGTGGCTTGGAAAAAAAATCACCTCTAAATATATTTGGGGATGGTAACACATGCAGGCCAACACTCCCACTTAATTAAAAAAATATATACCTCCATATCACTCCCAGATCAACACCCATGTTGTATAATTTGAAGTAGATGGTTTTCACTTTCTCGTGGTGTAAAAATATATGGGGAAAATCAGAAGCCACGACAGCATTGTAGATAAATATTAATAAATTCAAATAAATCTACAATATTGTACACAGATATAAAACAATTATATTGAAATAACGAATATAAAAATAAAATTAATAGATATAATATATCAAACTTTATACAACACCTGAGTAGATCCTTGTAATTTGATTGGAGAATAATAGGTCACATGTTCTTAAATATTTGTTCCATTCCATGGTTTAGCGCTAGCTAGCGTGCATTTTTGTTCCATACGATTTTTTCCATTCAACGCCTCGACCTTTTCAGTGTAATGCGCGGCTGCGATACAGCGCATACCGGACTTTGCCCATAGATACTAGATATGATCTATGTGTTATTTTACGCTCGCGAGCGACAGGACGATGTTGAGCTGCTGTAGAGGAAAGAAGTGTATTTGGTTAAAGTTTCTTGTCAACTTTAGTTTAGGTGATTGTTTGAGTGAGTGTGGCCGATTCCATGTTAAGCACAATATACTTTTGTGAGAGAATCCACCGAGTGAAGAGATAATTGAGAATTTGGTTGAGCGTGAACTGGGCTCTGACTGACTGCTCATTGGCAGACGCTACCCCGACAGGGACCAGTTACGTTACATTTATAAATAAATTATATTTTATTGTACAAATAACAAGGATAATAATAATAATAATAATAATAATAATACAACGCACTTATATAGGATCTACTCAGATGTTGTATAAAACAAATAATGAATTTTTTTCATTCGTGCAATGGAAAGAATATTTTCATTCGTTGAAAGATGGAATCTGTTCCATTCAATTCGGCTTCGCCTCATTGAATGGAACATTCCATCTTTCAACTCATGAAAATATTCTTTCCATTGCACTCATAAACATTCATTATTTGTATAATATTTATCTACAACATAATTTAGAAATGTATATTTTCCACCATTTTTTTTGTTGTGGGGTGAAACATGGGGGGATGTTTGTACACAGCATCCCCCACCCGAAAAGTTGGGGGATGCATACCCCATCCCCCGCTATCTACGCCCCTGGGTAAAGATTGCAAGGAAATGACTAAATGCCCAAAACAAAGTGACACTACTACCTATTCTTAAGTTATTAGTAATAATTTCACATGACTATCCTTATTGTCGTTAGGTATACCACATAGCCCCAACAAAAATATGATACTTACAATTTTTTTAAAATGACATGTATGATACTCGTTGAAATAGAACCCAAATCAGATTGACTGTATTTGATCATTTCATATGACCTACAGATCACTAATGAGTTCAACTGGTTATTTAGGCCTCTGTCACTTACCAAGTTCGAAGGATGAATAACGTTTTTGTTCATACAGATCCTACAGTCGATATATCATACTGGAACTACAGTAATACATATTTTATATAACTTTTGAAAAATTATGTTTCAATATTGAATGAAATCCTTGTTATTACGTGGCAACATAATGCGAGTCGGCTATATCCAGCCAATTTAAATTCAGCCTAAATAAATGCTTAAATGTATGATGATAGAATTAAAAGCATATAATTACAAATATTCACCTCGTCAAAAAAGCATATATATTTAGCCAAATTATACAGTTTTTCATTTTATGATTACGAAACCTTGGGTTTCCAAAATGTCTAACAATCTGACTCCAGGCCCCTGGGAGCTGGGGGTGCTGGGGTGCTGTAGGGCGTGCTGGGGTGCTGTAGCTAAAAAGTAGTTAAAAAGAGACCCCAAAACGCTGAGAACTTTTTTTTAGCTCACAGCACCCCCAGTAACAAAATCGTTCTCAGGTGCCTGTCTGACTCAAATCGTACCTACGGGACTGATATGTAACAGAAGCGATATTACCAGGACCCGATCATGTACTTTAAACCAACAATGCCACAGGAAGTATCTGCTACGTCAGTCAGGAAACGAACTACCTTTCACAAATGATATCCATTTCCTCTCACATTTACCGCATTTATTGTTATTCAACGATATCCTGCATAAATCGTTTTTGTTATAAGCATTCTATAGTAGAAGTATCGTAGACGAGTGGTTAAAAACACTCGACTGGAAATGCGAGGATGTGTGTTTGCTCCCCACTGCGGCACTGTGCCCTTGACTTGAGCAAGATATTTTATCTACATTGCTTTTTTATCGTACATTAAATAAATGGTGTTTGACATATTGATACGTGTGTGAGTGTGTTTCTGCTAAAAAAATCCAAAAGCAAATTACAATTGAGAGGTAGGATACTCAGTGGCGGCACCAAGGGGGGGGGGGGGGGGGGGATTTGCCCCCGAATAATTTTCGGAGTGAAAAAAAATAAAAGGGTGGAAAATATTTTTGTCCGCCCTTGCCCCCCCAACATTTTCTTTTGCCCGCCATTTGCCCCCCACTTTAAAAATCCTGGTGCCGCCACTGAGGATACTTGGACGTTTCGTTCAACTTCACAAGGATGAGTTTTATCCCAATTTTATAAAGACTCCATTATATAAATGATAATTATTTTCTTCCTTTTTTACACAACTATGCCAAAGAAGAAATTTCCAACCAATGAGAATGCATTGATTAAATTGAGTAAAGTATTCATCATTCATGTTCGGAATACCCATGTTCATTCATTTGAACAATGCAACACACCTTTGAAACATTTGAACGTTTGAATATACAGTGATTCCGATCTCTTCACAATTACGATAAGACAATAGGTCCTTCATCTAAATTATCATCTTGTTTCTCTTATTCAAATCAAACTAAAAGACATCATCTTAGGTGCTTGAAATGAATTGAATTTCAAGAGAAGCTGGCAAAAAATAATCATGCTGTGGATGTTATATTTGGACTAGCTAAATTACAGTTATAATGTTACAAGATTGACGGCAACTTATAATGTCTCACGTTACCAAATGAACCACTCGGAGTGACGGAGTACAGGGTGAATCAATAAATAAGAAACCTAAATATCGTTGTAATCTGTACATATTGATCTAAATAAACATACTCACATTGTAGCCTATCATGTTTTCTTTAATTTGTCACCTTGGTCAATAAAATCCGACCATGGACAGCTGAACAGTAATATTTTCCTGATTCATGTCAAATCTGCGTCTATACCCAAGTTTTTTTGTGAAATGGGTGGTCAACCCAAGGGTGGTGGAACGGTCTCTTTTCCAGTTAAATGCACTCACAAACAAATGATGAAAGTAACTCCTGAACCCCATTCTGCCTAAACATGGGCAAAGACGATTTTTGACATGCTTTAAAAGAAATGCTTAATCATCCATGATCGCATTTTGATGAGCAGCCTATCAAATTAAAGGAGACATCAATTATCATACCATTATAACGCATTTTAACGATTTCACTTGGTTTATAAGATATTAGGGCTTGAATACGGGTTTCCTATTTATTGACTCACACTATATATTACCCGACAAAAACCATATCCCATTCCCCTCTCACTTTCTCAACATTTGAGAACATAGAATAAACTGAATGCACTCTTTATCACGCAGTTTAATAAGATCACAGTACTTAACAACTTTATTGCAGAAATATACAGTGGAGCAGTTATTTTTTTTTACACAGTGGATGAACGAAACAAAAGCAACAACATTAAACAATGTGAACCAGTATATCTACTCTTCATCTTCTTAACAACATTCACTGATGTACTAGATCTAATCGAACTTGCAAAGCTCATAAATATAGCATGGAACTCTAGGGTCTCTAATACGTGTATATAAAGAATTGGGATCGAACACATATCCGAGAATGGGAGGCAGCCCTTAACCCAATTTTGATTGGTTGACGTTGGGTTTGATTTTTGGAGTTGCGTTCAATCGAAACTTTTTTTATGTCAAAGGGCCGTGTCGAAGTAATCATAGAAAATATTTATCGACATTACATGAAAAATACAAAGGAAAAAGGTTAACAACATTTTTTTTAAAAGAAGAAGTAGCAGAAAAAGAAGGTAAAAGACAGGAGACAGAGAGGATATCAGTACAGTTAAAGAAAAAGAAGAATATGATTAATTACGTCATATTTGGCGGAAAAAGAAAATAAATGTATGCATTCTTACATGAACCATGATTCACAATTCTTACCGAAATCAAATGCAAAACTGTACGTTATCGCAAAAGTACAATACCATACATTGTTAGATTACTTTAATGCAGATGATATTGAATGAATTTCCGACGTAAAAGAAAATTTGTTCAGATTACACTATTCTAGTAATGATTTAATGTATACTGTATGCCATGCAGTCAAAAAAATTGCTGTCAACCTTTGCACAAGTTTTGCTAATAAACTTCATAAAATTGAGTTAATATCAGATGGATAAAGCGAAACTGAATACTGGTTTTTACTCGGAAATTTTTTTTTTGTCGAAACGAAATATTGACATTCTTTAATACCACCTGCCATTCTTGTAGTTATTGGTTATACCCTCTTTTTATATTCAATTTCACATTCATTTTCAATGTATTGTAAATTTTGTATATTTTTATATTGTATTATTAAGATACCATCAAATATCACAATATGCTCCATGAATATCTTTTGTTTTATGTTATAGAGGTGCTGTTTTACTTTTGTGTTTGAATAGTGTAAAGGCATATAGCAGCAAAACAATCATTTGTTGATACCTGAAGTGGGTATTGTTTGCAATTGCATAATACATACAAAAAATATATAAAAGAAAAGCTTGAAATGAATTGTATTGATTCGAATTCTAAAATTGAACGAACATTCCAGTGCAGGGTCGGATCCATGGTTGTTAGGAGGGGAGGGGGTGAAGAGGATCGAACAAATCTGCCCCACCCGATACAAGTTTTTTTTTGTTTATTTCTAGAAAAAAAAGGGGGTGACCCCTTTTGGATTAGCCTATGCAGCCAATGGTAATCTCTTATTGTTACATTTTGATTAGAATATCCAAAATGTAACAATGCAAGGCTTTTGTTAATAATCGCTGATCTCTAATTCTCATCAAATATACTAGAACAGAATAATCATAACATGCGGTTCAAATCTACACTTGTCGACATTAATAGAAAATATCTCTCCTGAGAAAACATGAAAGTAATGTGTGGCCGGAATCTTGAATCCGGTTGCCTTCAGACATAATAGATATAAAGATGAGTCATGTAGCACTTGCTCATACAAATGAAGGTGCAGGTGACTAAGAAAGTATTATCTCCTGAAAAGTCGTTGTGACTTTGGAAGGAGAGTTTTGGAACTTTGAAAACTGTTTTGGCGAAACTTATAATGTTTTCTCAAAATAAAATATGATTATTCTTATCTTTGCAAGTACGACATAGTATACATGTAGCTTTTTCCTTTCGCAATATCGTGTTTTTCTTATACAGTCGTCATCACTCCAAATATAGAAATCATTATTTCGCTAAAGCTATATTTAGAAGAAATCTGGTAAATGTGATTTACTGCATAGAAGTGTGACTTTAATATAATTTTGTTTACATTTCATAGTGTGTCAATAAAAATGTTAGCATTAACAAAGCTTTATTAGTACAACAATATCCAGATTTTGTCACTTATAAATGGTGATCATGATTAGGTTAAGATTTGAATGAATGAAGTCAAAGATAAAATAGACGTATAATGACAGGATCTATATTGCGATATTAAACAAAGAACAGGTTCACTCAACTTAATCTCGTCCATCGCACTAAATTTGGTAATCAATAATATACATATAAAGCTATAGACTTAGGTATGATCGAGGCCATTTACATAAAAGGTAAGTCAAGCAGAAGATATTATTCTCTGCTTTATGATAAAACTTATTTTCAATTTATTTGTGCGTAAAGTGGTGGTTCATCATAGCCCGAGATGTCGCTCTCTCGTGTGATATTATTCAAGTCATCTAAAGCTGAATCATCGAGGACAGGGTTCATATCCATATAGTCTGATGCCATTGTATTTCCTTCGACATCCACGCACGCGTAGCTATCTCCATCGCATATCGAACCCGTGAACGATTTAATTGATCTCGTGTCCGAAACAGCGTAATTGCAGAGATTTTCAATCGAACCGGGTTGGTCCCAACTCTTTCGACTCTTCAAGGACAATCCCTTCGGGTTCCTTTGTGGTTTCTCAGGCTTCCCGTACAACATCGACGTACTCCCCGCTGACTTCATCCCACGGTACCGTCTCGGCGACCCCGACAATGATGATGGATGAGAATCTCGGTAACATTGAGACACTGTATGCGACTTGCTGCGCATTTGCTTAGCATCCTTGACCGCGTCATCATCAATATCTTCGTAAGGATTCGGATATTTCTCACTGGCTTTCATATCGGATGTCTGATCTATGAATTCCGTTTCCTTGAATTCCGGGCCACCATAGCTTTGTCGACGCGGTGTGTAATGACGAGGTGGATGCCTCGCTCCACCATCCATTGTGTTAGACTTTCTTAATTTATCCGGCATGGCATAAATGGGAGGTAAAGTCGAGTGAGCACGTATGATGTCAGGGTTTTGATCGGAGTACACCATCTCATGATAGGCCTCATCCAGGCGTGGATCACGCTTTCCGCGATTCTTCTTGAAGCTCATACCTCGTCCCAAAGCTATCCACTTTTCTCGACGTGTTTTCGATCTAGCAAGAACGATAATCACCGCTACCAATATCAGAATCAATAATAACAAAACAGCGATTACTGATATGATTGCTGTATTCAGTAATGGCTCATCTTTTCGTGGTGCTATACTGCTACCGACTCGAATCGTCACCGATTTCGATGTTGGTTGAGTTGATGTCGACGTTGGGAGATACACGGTGAGTAACCCAGCACCATGTACGACCTCACCCATACTGCTAGCCGTGCACATCACTGTTAGGCCATCATCTGCAAGTTCAGCGCTCAAAATTCTCATCGACTGCTTCATGAGGCCCTTCTGTCGCTCTCCGAGATCGACAACCTTCCCTTTCCTTGTGATCGACCAAGAATAAGTGATTTCCTGGTTGGAGAATGATGACACCGTTTCAGCTTGACATTCGAATCGTGCTGTTTGTCCCATTACGACTCCATTCATGTACGGCTCGACGCCGAGGATAATGTGTGCCTGCATACTTTGCTGATATCGACAGGCGCTCGTTCGACCCGTTGTCGGCGATGTCCATCGACATTCAAAATCGTTTAACTGGTCTAAGCGATCCAAACTTTGTCGACTTATTACTCGGTCGCTTAGACGGAAGTCAGTAGGGACCAACTGCCCATTCTTGAAGATTTCTGCAAGAGGATTAGAGGTGTTAGATGACCAAACGCAATTTAGATCACATACATTTTCACCAGCACTGGGTACGGTAACGTACTGGCATATTGGACTAGGTTCCAACGAGACAACTGTTAACGTTCCTGACCCTAACAATTCATTACTATTTGCACTTTCGTATCGACATTCATAGATACCCTCGTCCACCATTTCCAAGTTGAAGATTTCCAAAGCAAAACTCGGCTCTCTTTCGTCGTTGTGCACCAGATATTTAGGATTGTTGTTAAAAACACTCCAATTTCTACTGATATATAAAATACGTCCATCTTGCCTTCTCTTTGCCCAAATGATATTATAACCGTTTAGATTCAGGACAGAACACTCAAATGTTACTGAACCACCCGCATAACCAGTCGTATTGGTTGGATGCTCGTCTAGAGATGGTAGCTGAGCCTTGGCTCTTATGGCCCAGAGGCACAGTGTAGTAAACAAACATAGTTTAAAGACGTAACACAAAGACATGATGGTAGGATTTCTTGATGATGCACTCCCAACTGGCACATGAACAAAAAAAAAAAAAAAAAAAAAAAAAAAAACACGAAACACAAGTTTATCGAGCTTGATAAACTGTTGAGAACTTGTTGGCTTCACAAAGATTAAAAAGTGATTACCCATGAACGAAATCGAGAACTGTGTCGAGTTAAGATTCTCTGCTAAGATGGGTTTATAACATTGAATAACATTTAAAACAGCATAACCTTCCAAAGAAATGAATTATTGGATGTTCAGCATTTTAATAATGTCTCAATCAAAGAGTCCTATAATTAAGCGATCCTCGGTATCTTGTAAGCAGGAACTCGTAGGAACCAGGATAGATTTCCACCTTAAAAGAAAGTTCTCAAAACTTCTCAATAGTTATGTTTGAAAATAACAATACAAAATTCTCCTCCGAGATCTGTTGATATTCGTCCTCTGCTACCACTTTTAGACAAATGGCTAGTCACGGCGAGAAGTGATTAAATCCATATCTATGGTGTCTACAAAAAGCGTGCCGACATCAGAAACGATTGCGGGAGTGAATATTTCCAGTCTCTTCCACTCGTTATGTCAGATCAAGGATTCGCCGTTGCGTCAATACATTTCCTAAACCAGATAATTCTGTCAAATAAGGATGCGAAAACTGATCGGCAACAAGTCGACATGGAAGTCCGAAGCTTCATCGACACACTGAGAGGGCGTAATGTTGTATGTTAAAAATATCCAGAGAGACTGGCAGCTGAATCATAGTCTATTTTCCCCAAACCTGATTTTAAAATATCATTTAATATGCATGGACATAGGCTCATCACATCACATATCTAAATTTCTTGAATATGAGGAATTTATGTGATTTTCAGTTCGGTTATCCCCTCGAAACTTTTGTCCTTCCATAACGAGAAATTGGTTTCGAGGGGAAAACATATATAAGTAGGCGCACTAACAATAAATAAGATTTAAACCAGCAAAAACATCTATTTGTTTTGCTAAGATGTAAGTTTTGATATCACGTTGTTAAACTGATTAAATATAATCAGAGAAATATGATTGCATTTGTTGTGACGACTATGAAATCATGGGACCAGATAATGAAACAGCACTCTTCTCCCTTTCTTGTAAACCACAATATGGGTCATGAACTTCGATATAAGAATTGTCTTTCTTATAGTACTTCATGTGATCAACACCACAACATCAGATTATATTCACAGTTAAAGATGTGTCATAATGTAGATTCTTTCATTGGGTTCCAACCGTGTATTGTAAAACCGAAAATTACTCCTTTTCTTTGAGGTTTACTTATGTGAATATAGAAAATAACATGTGAGCTGCCCTTGCCTATGCATTTGTATCCGTATTATTCGTTAAAAAACTAATAGATATCTTCCTTGAAATGCTTTGATTTGTTTAATGAAAGCATATTTTTGAATAACTAATTCTACCCGTGGTTTGAAAAAAACCTATAACTAAAACCATACTGTATTTTTAAATACATATACCACACTTGGTTATAGCAAGAATGTTGTATAAATTGCATATTTTTATAAAGTGTTCTGAGGTAGTGATCGCTTTTATTCACAATTTCTTTTTGTACAAAGCATTTTTCAAATATATTCGGTGATCCCATCTTGATTTTATGATCGAACAGCACTAGAAAAATGTATTCAAAACATATGCCTGATCTAAAATTGAAAGTGGCAAAATCTATAGGCGATTTCCCCCACCTAGCAACGACCAAGACGTGTCAAATGTCGATGAAAACAAAAAATTCAATTGTATGGAACAGATAAATCTTCATTATTATGACAAGAAAATCGGCCAATTTGATGGAAAAAAATCGTACCTGAATTGTCTAGACTAGCTTCTTTAGATTTGGTTGTAGCCCAGCAATGTCGAAGTTAAAAAGAAGTTCCCGTCAACGGAACCACTTTCCTTGCCAGTTTCCTCTCACCTTCTCCTCATCTAGGTTTAGAAATAATTTCCCGCAAACGTAATCAAAATAATCCCCATAACACGCAAATGGTTACCATGTCTATCTTAATTTAAAGTGACAGCTGAGCTAGGCCAAGGTGATTGACATACTTAAAGAATATTACAAGTAATTCGTATAAATTTGGTATACAGATTTGACGGCCAAAAGCAACTAGAAATTTAATCACCGGATTTTCGGTGAAGAATGAAGAAATTGACCGACTTTCAAAGGGTCGTTCTATGAATAACCATTAATCAGGTAGGCACGTTTCTTTTGAGAAAATTGGAGAACGATGGAAAATTAAAAGGTTTCATTTTAGAGTAAACATGTTTTGGATGACCTTTTAAATTTTGTTATGTTGCGTTCTTCGAATCACTTAAATCAATAAACCAAAATCTTGAATCTTTTTTGATAATAATAATGATGATGGTACTTTTGTATTCTGCATATCCATATGTTCATGGAATATCGTATCCATTCGCTTTCATAACTTCATTGCTCTTTATGGCAAGACCGGAACATAACTCTGGATAGCATGGAATAACTCCAATCATGTTATACATTTCCTACACGTGGGTCAAGAGGGACAACTTTAGGTGCTTTGCAGACGCAACAGATAAGGATGCAAAGTCTCAATCTCTGGTCGGGGGGGGGGGGGGCGTTTCATGAAAAGACTTGTCAGATATTTTCCCCGACAAATCTGCTGTCAGCCAATCATGGAGTGGAGATGTGGCACATGTTTGCTATCTACAACTATCAATCATTATGTAATATAATTACGACTACATCAGAAGGAAACTCAGAAGAGTAATACTAAATACTCTTCAGATTATTGAAGAAACATTTGTAAACGTCTCCATGACTAGATAATCACCCAAACACTTACTATACAATCAATAATGTCTTCTTTTAAATCAGCGGCGCTGGTGGCTTTCTAACCCCAAAGTTGGGTATCTGACTCATGATTCTGTGAAAATCCTGAAAAAGTTGTTGCTTTCGATCAAAACGAAAGCAACTCACAACAATTCAGAATATGACTACTCTTTTATTCTTACATGATGTCATCCAGTGGCGTAACTGGATCTTGGCGTCAAGAGGGATAAAACTTACGAGGAAATGATGAGCGGTGATGAGCGATGAGGGGGAGGGGGGGGGGGGGGGGGGTTCGCCAGCCCTCCAAAAGTTGCTGAGTGCATGGGGGAGTAGGGGGGGGGGGGGGAGCATCAGTTCTAAAAGAAAGGGAGCACAATATATACTTGTCTTTCAAAATCATTTTTTTTGGTCAAAAGTTGTCAGGAGGGGGGGGGGGGGAGTCTGCCCCTTCCCCCCCCCTTGGGTACGCTAGTGTTGTCCTTCCTTCGTGAACATTCATATTTATTTCCTCTTGCCGTCCGACGCACGTATCTTCCAAGAGATGACGTCACCGAATGAATTCACATCCGTGCTGGGTCGCGAGAAAAGAAATTTCAGCGGCGCTGGTGGCTTTGTAACCCTAAAGTGTAATCACAGTTTTAATCATTAATCAGGTAGGCACGTTACTTTTGAGAAAATTGGAGAACGATGGAAAATTGAAAGGTTTCATTTTAGAGTAAACATGTTTTGGATGACCTTTTAATTTTTTTTTTACGTTGCGTTCTTCGAATCACTTAAATCAATAAACCAAAATCTTGAATCTTTTTTGATAATAATAATGATGATGGTACTTTTGTATTCTGCATATCCATATGTTCATGGAATATCGTATCCATTCGCTTTCATTACTTCATTGCTCTTTATGGCAAGACCGGAACATAGCTCTGGATGGCATGGAATAACTCCAATCATGTTATACATTTCCTACACGTGGGTCAAGAGAGACAACTGCTTGAGACTTGAATTGAAGTTGGCTTCTCCACAAAAATCGTATAGCGCCATCAAGGGGCACGAACAAAGTAGTAGGAGAGAACGAGAGAGTGAATGAGAGAGGGTTGAAAAAGATAGATTGATATATTAGAGATAGAGAGAGAGAGATAGGCGGGCGGTTGGGGAAGCTGGAGCGGCTGGGGTGATAAAGGTAAAGAATTCAATGAGGGGAGGTCTTTGGATATGTCTATCAAGAGAAAAAAAAATGTTATTTAAGCCAAAATGGATTTGTATAATCAGCAGTGTGAATAAAGACTGATGCCAAAGATCTGCAAATAAAAAAGTGTAAAACATTTGTTACATTACGAAATATCACGACACCATTTTTTTGTTTATGACATAACCTCTAATCTTAGCCTCTTTTCGTGTGATCTTGAAACAACACGGCAGATTAAATATCATGCAATGTCAAGATATAAGGAAATAAATCTTGTTGAAATAAGAGTAAGCATTGGCCAAGCTATCATTTCCTGCATGAGATTCCATGTCCTCAGTAAAACAAATACTTCAACACGCACATTTAAATAAAGCGATCATGAAATGGAAAATCGCTGTATTTTTGGTTAATGAAAATGTAGTTATACAAATAAAAAGTTCATGTCTATCTTCTAAAGTACACCTTGCGTGGAATCGATAGGCCTAAAAATAAATCAGCTATTCATGTTGGTCGCAAAAAAACACGATCAGAACTACTTTCGAAAAATAAACTCAAGGGCAATTTCAAAGGCCTATTTTACTGCCCATAGAATTCAGGTTCGGATTACGTAATAGGCAATTGTAATGTTCGCACATTTCTAAAGTGATAGACAGGGCTATTGAAATTGCCTTCAGTTGATTTTTCGAAAGTAGTTTTTATCGTGTTAAAGTGAAAGTGAATGTCTAAGCTGTAAGTGCACTAAACCTGTCAATGAAAACAATTTCGTGCTAATTACTTAAGTAATTAATTGTTAATAACGCTGTACAAGGGAGTGAAACTCCATCTATATTCCAACGTATGTCGCTGGTTGTTGATATGTCTATGGCAGGTTATCTCCCTCTCTTAAGCTACGTTCATGGGACTCGTGGTTTCGAAACATACTCCCTAACCGCACCGAAGGTTCACACGAGGAAACAACGAGCTGTAACTACAAGTAGAGCGATCGTCGTGGTTAACCTCGGAAGTAAATACTACCGATTATGTGTACAGTACACATACAGATCCTGTGTTCATAATTCGCGCGAAGAGTATGACCCGGAAATTTAAACATGAACAGCGAGGTCATCCTTAACCACAAGCTTCGTTCACATGGGCCGTAACTCCGACGGAGGACCCCCGCTGCTCGTGGTTGCGGCCTTAACCACGAGTTCGCTTGTGGTTCTAGAACTACAAGTAAACTTAAAGGGATACTCAACCGCAGATTGTGGAGGGTTTTATGCCGCGAGAGAGGACGCGTGATCGTTACCTGATCATGCCGTTGTCCCGTGGGAGCAAACTTCGAACAAGGCTGTTCGCCGCGCAACATGCACACTTCGCTTGAGCTCGAGCTCTCGTGCGAGATTCGGTCGGCTTCGTGCAGTCCGAAAAGTAATCCTAGTAGTCCAATGGACGCGTTCGACGCACAAACTTTGTGTATACGAGTGAATGGGGCTTATGCAATCCTAACTTTCCCCACGGCCGCCTGGTGGCGTATCCCTTTAAAGTTTCGAAACTACGAGTCCGTTCATACGGTCTGAAACTACAAGTTAACTTAAAGTTTTGAAACTACAAGCGAAACTAAAAGTTTAGCTCCCATCGTGTGAACGTAACTTTAAACATGTATTACATGTTCTAATCAACATTTGACACTTATAATGCGATAATAAAAGTTACAACTCCTATCGAACAAAATTTTGCACATTAGACGGTTAAAAGAAGTATTTTCTTGCGCAAGTTTATTTGACTTTCCCAAAACAATAGTTCTGATACAACATAATTTGAGGATGTTATTTCCTCTTCTGTGAAAGAGGACCATAATATATGTGCACACAAGAAATGAATTCAGAACACAACAATGCTGATTATGCGTTGATCATGCCTTTTTATAACGTTGTATTTCGGCGATAGTAGCATGGATTAATAACCAAAGAGTTTACAAAATAAGGAGAAGTGTATTTAAATTTCACTGGGTCATTTTAGAAATAATTTTGGAAGAAATTTCATAATCCAGACAAAGTTTACACAAAAATTCAGTTTCATACATTGATAGTTTATCGATAATTGAAGTCCCTAGTAAATGGGATTATAGAGGAGTTATGCATTTCAATTTATGCTATTTATGTACTGAAAGTCAAATGGGATTCCATGTAATATGCGGGGAAAAACAAAAACAAAGGTTCTAGAGAAGTCTGCATATACTGTACTGTAATCTGACAGAGACCTTTTTTTACACGCGCTCGAATGGTTTTAGCCACAGACCGGATGCTGCGTGTACAGAAATGACAAAATGCGGATTTGGGAGTGAACCATATAAACCAAAACAATAAGGTTACACGTCGTTGTTCGGAAAGTTCATAATTCGGAAGGTTCGTATTTCCGAAGGTTCGCAATTCCGAAAAGTTATGTAGGGTTCTTTTGCACTTTCGGAATTAAGAATCTTCGGAATCATGAACCCTTTTTCATTTTCGGAATCACGAACCCGATTTCAATTTCGGAATCAGTAACCTTCTGAATAACAAACCTTCGGAGTAATGCATCAAATGTTCGGAATTATGAACCCTATTTCATTTTTGGAATTATGAACCCTCTGCTACGGGAAATTTGTGTTTTGGAATTATGAATCTTCGGAAAAACGAGTACCCCCAACAATAACTATGGTTGATAATGGACCTTACACAGATGAAAGTCAGAAAAGTTTATTTCTGTGTTTCAGGAACAATCTTTGTTTTCTAAAATCCTTCATAGTCTTGATCAAGCATTAATTCACGTTCATCTGATTTTTGACTAGGGATAAGTTGTTAAGGAAGACTAGCTGTTCATACCCTCATGAACTTACACTTATCTTCGTATTCAGTTCTGATTTTTATGGAGAATGAAAATGAATTGAACTGAATTGAATTAATTATTCTTCAATTATAAATCTATCAACAGTTATCATCAAACAGGTCCATGGACCATGGTCAATTATGGAAAAGCAGATTATCTAGGGGAAAAAGTGCAAATGTAATAATAAAATCTGTGTTTTATACTTTCCATAACAAGTGAATTTATCTAAATCTATACTGCTTTGAAGCTTGGTGATTATTATCTAATTGTCTGCTAATAAGCAATTTTACCAACGATTATAATCAATTCATTTGTACATAAACGACAGTTCAATAAGAATTTAACATACGATGCTTTTCCATAAGAAAGGAAAGTTCAGTATATCTGGAGTTGTGACAAAAATGAGTCCAAAATAACTTCTATAGATAAACTAGAAAAAAGGGAAAGATTCTACAATGAAATTCATAGCTTATCCTGAATGAACTATATTTTCTGCGTTTTGGAAACAAACGAGACCTACAAACACACTCAGAAAACCAAAAGTAAGAAGTAAAATTCTCTTTTGAGAAATGAAATAAAATGGCTTTCTCTTTCTTCTAACATTGCTAAATCATTTTCCTAGATATTGTAAAATATGTCATGTATGTATCAACATTTTAAGAAATAATCAAATTAGAGTTTTAGATGTAAGAGCAATATACTAGTCTTCATGTACAAACACAAATGTATAAATTAGTTATCATCGAAGAAGGTATAGACGGCTTCACTGATAGAAGCATACTGTGGAGATACCATCACTTCAGTTGTACCTACAGGTCTGCTCCTACTGACATCATTAACCATTTCATAGACGCCGTTTACATGATCACCATCGTCTGTCATTATCTCCGATTCGGATCCTGTCGTCGATATTTTTTGGTGGAGCGACTGATTTGGTGTGTCGTATCTTGGAGTATTTTTCGGATTGACGTCGTTTTGATTCTTGCTTTTGAATTGTTGTGCCATAATTTCGTAGTCATTGACCACGCTGTATGCTGCATTGGAGAGAAACTGCGACTGACATTTCCCGCGTTTAGGCTTCGGTGGGGCAGATGATGACGACGATGGTATGTGTAAAGATGTACCTTTGATATCCTTCTTTATGAACCTGGTCAGATGTGTTGGTTCATGCTGACTGGGTCTTCCATCAAGGTTGTCTACATTCCTGCAAATGTCTGAAGAGTTCCTAGATGTAATAGCCGATATGGCATAGGAATTATCGTCCCCTAAATCAGGTCTATGTTCTTGTGTTTTCTTATGTCTGTTTGGTTTATTGGTTTTATCTGGTTTCGCATATACAGGGAAAGATTGTGAAGCACTGCTTCCATTTCCTGTATCTTCCTCTGATTTGCTTTTAATGCTCATCTGAGCGTATTGGGTGCTAACATTCGGGTCGCTGTTCGAAGTTGGCTTTCGGTAAGAAAATGCTCGACGACCCCGAGGCGGGGTCTTTAATGTGCTCCTTCTCATCTTCTGCGATGTCCATCGTCTGTTGCTAGAACCGCTTTGAATCGACGTCATCGACTGCGACCTCGGTACATGACAATCTTGAACATCTTCGTGAGAAACTATCTCATATTCATTGTCATCGAGCATTGGTAAAGACTGGAACCTTGATATATTATCCTGACCGTTTCTAGACATTTCGAACCGTTGTCTATGGTGAAATGTAATCATGTCCGACATCGAAACGGGTGACGAACCTTTAGGAGGTTCACGGCTGCGCTCAGCACCACCAATCGTCGTCTCGTTTATATTTCGCGCTCTTTTATCTTTGAAAGACATTGCGTAGGTAAGCTGGCCTCCATTTGGGGATACGTGAGGTATATATTTAGAACTATTGGTACCATAAGTAACAGAGTAGGTTTTGTTCCCATTTGATTTCAAAGGCATCGATCTTCTCCTTCTCCGAAGAAATACGACAATGATTACGACTATCGTGACGATAACGAGGAAAATGACAATAATTGCGACAACAATCTTACGAGTACGACCAGCAGCATCAGGCGCATTCGTCATTTCAATAGTACTGTTCAAGTTCATTGTTGTTGTCTCGTTCCTAGATGTCAGACTAGGAGACGGTTGAGAGACTGTTGTCGACAACGAAACGACACGTATAGTAGCAAAACTTGAAACCCAAACATTATCTCCTTGTAGAATGGCGCGGCACTCGATCAAAATGTTCTCATCTTCCTTGTGTACGTTGCTGATTGTTATTTGGGTTCCGTTGTCAATCCTATCACCTACAGACAATAAAACGTTCGTCATATTGACAATGTTCCAGAACTTGGTCTGGACAGAGCCTTGGTCGCCTTTGGTGCAACTGTAGACGGCATCAGCTCCGAGATTGACTTCGTTGATAAAAGGATCAACACGAATGATACCACGGTTTATAGTACTAGGTCTGTCCGAATTCGAGCATGATTTTGTGACCGTTGACATAGATTTATTCACATCGTATACAAGTGTACAACTCAACATTACAGTTTCATCCACCGAATTTAGTTTGGTCCTGGCGATGATACGGTCAGGGAATACCACATCAGGTAACATGTCTTCACCATTTCTTTGAAAGGCAGCACGAAGGGTCACAAGATCTCTATTCCAAACACATGATACCTCTACCTCCGCTGATGCTCCGACTTCCTCAGGAGGCAAATGTAGGTACTCGCACATAAAGGAGTACTCCTGTGGCAGGACGGTGAGATAGGCCATCGCCAATGGCTTGTACAATGTATTCTGTCCATACTGGTAGCCGCATTGGTACAGGGCATCATCGAGAACAACATGTACGCTTCTGAATACCAATTCATAGGTTTGAGCATCTTCATCGACAATGACTTGGTAGTTTCGAGGATCAATGTCTGATTGTGGGTAGATTACATCGTTGTGACTGACATAACGCTGACTGCCTCTTGAATCAATCCTTGTCCATATGACTGGCTTGTCATTGTCATCGCTGAAATCACAGAATAGTGAAGTCGACTCCCCTTCAAAAACAGTTTTATTTTGTGGTCCTTTCTCAAGAGTAGTAACACACACTGACACTGTGATCGTAAACGACAGCCAGATAAGCGTATATATGGAGTTAAAAGCCATTGCGTCTTTAACGTATCTCTGAAGTTAATCCACATTCACAGTGAATATTACGCATTTCCCCAAATTTGTATGATGATTATCATTAAAGAATAGCGCCTATTAATTTGAACTGTGGTAATGGGTCGAAATTGTACAGTTCCAACAGGTCCAATGGGATAAATCAAAACAAATGACCTGATTGTTTAAACAGGAGACAACGTTATATGCCAAATGAATGACGCTCTCTCTGTTCTGCAATGTTCAACTCAGATCTATACTGCTCTTGGTTTCATTTAAAATCACAGCGATAAAGTGACGCCATAGATTAAGTGACATTCATCAACAGTAAACCACAGTCAGGATTGCTCCAAGCATGCCAAGGCTCTTGAGAGGCCATCCGCACATTATCATATCAGCAGCGACATCATTCCTGTTGTTCTAGCACATTTCCGCAACAAGGCAAAAACATCCTCATGAATCTGACTCAGATCAGATGACCATTACTTATGTAACAAAGTATACTGTTTGCCGTCCAATTTGTCAAAGAACTGACCAAAGTCTGGTTTTATGAAAATACGCTTTGCATGGAATTTGTAAACCGTGACCAGTCAAATAAATAATTACATCATGTTCACCGTATATCTGAGGTATCGGTATTGGGTTTGATTTGAATACCAATTATCACTGATGACATTTCTTTCGGAAAAGAAGTTCTTCCGTTTCCACTTCCTGCAATTGAATCTTAATCATTAAACTCTGATAACTCATTCGTTGGTCAACATTTACACAATATGTGTAAATAAAGGAAACAGCATATTTCAATCGTATCATGGACAAATCCAAACAACATTTTTACTCATTAAAATGAAAACAGTTATTTGTTTTTCTTTTCACTATGTTGGTATTGTGGATTTTATGCAGTAGCAAAAGTCTCCTGTCCCAATTCCAGTGGTTGTAAAAATAAGTAGCACGTACTTATAAATATAAATTGTGCACACATAATAATAGAATTACTTAAATTACTTTACAATTTTCACGATTATCATACCAGTGGCCTACAATGGTGTCCGAAATGAAGGTAGATCGTGTTGTTTCTGGTGTTTCAAGAATTTTGTTTACTGTACATGAAATTTTTGCCACAATATGATTCATTATTACAGAAGTATATTTTCTGTAACTATTTGATAAATATTTTTGAAAATCTATTTCGAAATGAAGATTGTTAAAAGTCGTTATTTCCTTTCTAATGAAAGGGTACGTCTAGTTCTGGGGTCTACAGATTATGTGGGACATTAAACCAACTCCCTGTTTTGTTTTGCATAGTCGCTTTAAATTTGTTCTACATGTATTTTACATTTATACAGTTCAGTTGAAATGTGATGAAAAAGTATTTTAAAATGACATAAACACATTTAAGAAATACACTGTATTAATACCGTCTAAAAGTCAATATGCACATAGATTTAACATCATTACATAGGAAAAATCTAAGTCTGATGGTTCACCTATACCAGATAGGATCACTTCCTAACGGTTTCCGTTTAATGGGTAAGATAAGCAGCACACGGGAACGACCTCAACGAAATTACCCAAATTAAAGAAAGTAAAGAGAGAGAGAGAGGGGGGGGGGGGGGGAGTGGGAGAGAGATAGGGAGGGGGTGGGAAGGGGAGGGGGATATGAAGAGAGACTGAGACGACGCTTACCAATAAGTCGTTAAAAAGTATTAAAATTTCCCTTCCCAAGACTTGACATACGTTAAGTCCCTGAATCTGTTTTCCCTTTCTTTTCGAAATACTGGAGACACTGCGTTTAGCTTCACTTTGGAAAAGTGGCGTAGCGTGGGTCCAGCCATTGAGGGGGAGATCTTATACAGGGTGGATGAGATGAGAGAGAACAGGGCCTTCTAGTGAGGGGATGGTGTGGTAGGGGACGCATATTTTCTTTTCACTTTTTCACCCCTAACCCCTCTCTCTCTCTCTTTCCATCTTTCTCTCCCTCTTCTCCCTCATTTTTTAATAATTTGTTGGAGGGGCGGAGGGTAAGGGCCCCTCTGCCACCCTACGTAGCTACCCAAACGCCTGGGAAAGTTTGAACAACCACTTTGACAGGATTTCCGACTCTTTATCCAAGAACAATATAAATCTGCATTACGTCGAGGTCTTCGATAAACTCTATTTTCTATTGCAGCTTACTCATACTAGGTTCGTTTAGAAAGTGCATATTAGACAATGTTAGATAGTATCAGTTGAGTGGGTTGATCATTTAAAGTTCAAATACCCTTCCCACTTAAGTTTCCTGAATTTTCTTTTTCTTTTTAATCCTTTCAATTTCATCTGCCTGTCTTTATGAGGCTTCTTTTCTGTATGTATCTTTCACTTTCATAATCATCTTCTAGTGTGGCCTCTCTTTATCACACTTCTAACTTCCGTTTCTTGTATATTTTAATGTCTGTTACTTTATTTCTTGTTCCTATTAGTTTTAATTTGTCTAAATATTTTTAATCTAAATTATTTGTCTGAATATACAGATCAGCGTGAGCGCACGCATGCCTTCGAAAAAAGGGTGAAAGATTGAAACGACCATAAACTGGTATATGTTCATATCTTATAAATGTATATTATTACATATAATTGTAACGCAATTCCCTTCGTTTATATATATATATATATATATATATGCATTCCATATATCGGTCTGAATCATATTATCTCTGCAACACTTTCTACCCTCACGATTCTTTCCATTTCCTTTGTGTGTCTACCTCCCTGTTTCTCCTTATTCTCTCTCTGACGCTCTCTCTGCAATATATCTATCAGTCCTTTTTCTCCGCTTCGCTCGATTTTTCCCTCCCTTGCCACTGTCTGTCCTTCCCTTTTTGCTTTATTTCAATATCATTATCTCTCCAAGTATCTTTCTTATCTATTCATATAACACTTAATCGTCATCATTGATAATGCCTATCACAACTGTCATGCAAGAATACAAAGAATACTTCCAATTTATTACACCATTCAAATCGACATCACTTTCGATGTTACACGCATAGTGTACGTAAGTATTCGTTTGTTTCTAATATACATGCAGATCGTTATGAATCACATTCATGAGACTCCCGCGTACTTATCTTGTCCATCACAAGGAGCTGTCGAGTGTTTTATCGGAAGTGTTCGACTTATATATTGCTTTATATAAATTTGATTAGAGAAAAAAGGGCAAAATGAGTTACTCCCTTTATGGATGAAATATTTCATGTGTCGCTCATAGGAATATAATTTTCATTTCCATGTTTGCAGTTACTGTTTTATCATTTATGCTAATACACTGTCATGTGGATATACCTAATGATATCATATGGATATGATTCGATTTGCTTTGAATTCATTTACTGTTTTGGGACTGCATCAGCACAGATCAGTTATGAAGCATAATGATAAGTGAATCATCTAAATTTACATACTAATAATTATGCGAATAATCAGCACGAATGAACTGAAAAAAAAAACAGTTCAAGACAAGAAAACTGGAAAATATTATTTGAATAAACTCACGTTTGATAATACATGTCTTTGCACAACACATGCATAAAAAAATATTCAACATATAATACATGTACATTTATCCACTTCATCAAATTATGCCAATGTAATGGGATAAACGAGAAGCGGGGGAAAGATATAAGAGGGAGTGAAAAAGGGGAGAGGGAGAACGTGAGAAAAGCAGAGAGATATAAAGAGAGGGGATGAGGTGCAGGAAAGAGAATAAAATAAGAGAGAGAGAGAGAGAGAGAGGGAGGGAGGGATAAAGAGAAAGAGATAAATGGATATAACTATATATTACTTCTTGAACTTATCACAAAACTTCAATAGACAACGAAGTATACTGTTAAATTGCACAGACTAATTATGAAAATATATACATACAATGATCACTCCCACGATACAATGGTTTGATGAAAAAGAAACTTGATATTCGATACTATTCATAACTAGACAAACTATTACAGATATGTAATAGGAACTACCCTTACATTTCTTTGCTAATCATCAGCTATTAACCTGTCTTGTCAAATTCATCCAACATATATAATTGACTTATTGAATAATGATTTGTTTTTAACCGACTACTGAGAAAGCAAATATGTTTGTAAGTAAACAACCTCGCGAAACCTACGGTTCTAAGTCCTGACTTTGTAATTTGAAGATTAATGCTCTACTGCTGATCTACCACTGAGCTTGATAGCTTAGTATAAAGTATTCAGTTGTGATTAGAAGAGTGAAACTTTGCTTCCGTTCATTAATACCTTGACTCAAAACTAGACTGCACGCCATCGTCTTGATTTTATGTGACTTCCTTGACCACTCTGCTTGAACTTGTGAATTTACTATGAAACTCTATTGACACTCTTAATCAATATTTTGCTTTGTATCAATTCTTGCTATTCAACAGTATGAATTAGAAAACGTTGTCATTCCCTAGACAAATGTGAAACATGCTGCGAGAGATAAAACTGTTTTAGAAGTTATTCTACCAAAACAAAGTTTAATTAAAATACTATTATATCATTTACCACAGTTTGCAAAATAATGAATGATCTATTTACGTATTTTGATGTAAATCTAGCCTGCATAATGTATTATAATGGTGATCTTCGAACGTTTTCACAAAGCTTCCTTATGTAAATTAGTTTACATTCCGGTTCTTCTTTAAATCATATAATTAATGTCTAGGTTTAGAGCGGAAACTTCTGCATAGAGGTCATTTCGAGTCGGAACACATTTAACATGTTTAACCGTCTATATTGCACAGGCAATGCACATTTATTATTGTTCATTGTGGTTGTATTGTTTTACGAGTGAGTTCATCAGCTTCAATGTGGATTTCCAATTTAGCAATGAAATTTTATATCATGTTCGGGTAGACAAAGCATTTATTGTATGTTTTTACACATACCTTTGAATCGATAACATTTTGCTTTTCTTATAAATAACACTGTGAAATTTACAGTATAGAGAAATAAACTGAAATTTTTTGTTCAAAAAAAAATATTGCCAATTACAACATAACACTCTATGGTACAAGAAACAGATATAGTCTGAAACACTCAAGTAGTTTCCAGGCAATGAAATAACATTTACTTATATCCATGGTGCAGTGGCATATCTAGGGATTATGGCGCCCGGGGCAAATAATGAAGTTGCGCCCTACCCCCTACCCCGTGCTCCAACCTATCTACGTTATTGTACAAGCGAGGGAGCAAGGCGACCGAGCGGCATTTTCTTTTGCATTCTTAACCCTAAAAACACAATTTCTTGCTCATAGGAACTTTTGCAACTGACCACTGCAATTGAGCGGTAGAGAAGTTCGAATTTTTTACATTGATAAACTTTCTATTCACTCCCTTCTAAAATTGAGAGCAAAATTAACGAAAACCCTTGTAAAAAAAAAAGCAACGACTATTACATCTTTATTTTTCAAATTTTGAAGCTATTTAATAACTATATAAGCTACTGGGGGCGCGAAATTACGAGATCCTGAAAGAAAATAATTATGCGAGGGAGCAAAGCGACCGAGCTTTAGAAATTGTTTTTTCCATTTTAAATCCTCAAAAACTGTATTTCTAACTGTATTTTTCATGCCGATTGGGGGCGCATAATCCTTAATGATTATGATTTTTCTTCATTTTCACCCTTTTTTTCTTTCTCTCTTTTGCGTTTTTTCGCCCCTCCAAGAGCCGCCGGGGCACGTGCCCCCCTGCCCCCTAGATACGCCACTGCCATGGCGTTATTATTACATTAAAAGCTAGATTCCATATTTGTATACGATTTCCACGAAAATCGGTTACCGTATCTATTAAATGGGCATGGTAATATAGGTTTTCTCGGCCAACTTCGTAAGCTTTTCATTCGTTTTGATACATGGGTCACTATGAACATGACGAACAAAGAAGCGGACAATTTATGCTGCTCCTCATTGTACCCTTCACAATTGCACTGGTTAACAAAAGAACATCCATTCATTGCTATCCAGTAAAAATATGTAGAACAGGTGTCACATAATAGCAGTGAAGGGATGTCCTTTTGTTTACTAGAGCTATTGTGGAGGGTACAATGAGGAGCTGCATAAATTGTCCGCTCTCTTTGTCACCGTGTTCATAGTGATGGGTCATTCAAATTCGCGAAATACCGATGTAGGATTGAGAATGTCATTCAAAATGGCGCTTCGTTCATTTGAATTACTTCTTTGGTCAATGGAATTTGCACTTGTATCATTCAATTTAACAACCGGTTACAAATGCGCAGTTTGCATTCAAATTCGTCAACGCTGGCAAGGCGGAAGTCCGGATCATTCAATTTCACACCTGGTCATTCAACATAACAAAGTTTTCAATCAAATTCGCCTATCATTACAAACATATGGTATATGCACATTTTTCTCATCTAACAAAAGTGAGCTTTATTCTTTATCAATATCCGGTGATGTGTTTAAGAAATAACTCCTTGCATACCACCTAAGGGTCATGGGTATCAAGAGGCGGGGCACATGCCCCCACCCCACGATTAGGATGGTGATTGTGATTATGACTGTGGTCGAAAGACTACATATAATGTACACGAATATAAATGGCCCAAAAGAGATCATGACCGCCGAATAAAAAATGAACAAATGAACAAACATGAAAATAAAGCGATGTCCCAGCATGTAATGTCCCACACCACACACTTTGCTAATTCTACATGTCGGTGATGTGACGAGGTATATATGATCGTTCAGTTGCTAAATAGTGTTGATTTAGTGGGTATACAACCCTAGTGGGAGCAAGTGAAATATTCGTTGCTCACTATACCGTATAATTTAAAATGAATATAGTACGGAACGAAGCTAGCGGATTTATATGAAGATTATATGAAGATTGGGTGAGATTAACATGATTATAAACATGTTTATTATGTCTGCAAAGCGTGTGAAGTTGTATGCAAAGAAATGAATTTGAATTCATGGAAGGCGTTATTACGTAATCGCGAATCGTCTCGCTTTAAATTGAATGAAAATTCTCCAAAGACGAAACGTTTTAATTCGAATGCAAACAAAATGTTTTTGAATGACAGTTTTATGAGATCGAATGCTACCAAACAAATTTGAATGATAAAACACAGCTACGGTGGCAGAATCGGTGAATTTGAATGCACATAAAATGAATTCATGTGGCCAGCTTACGAATTTGAACGAGAAATCCTATATTAGAAGGCGCCGAGAAAAAGAGATTATAACAGTCAGTATAGTTTCGTTAAATATTAGATGTGATCTCCAATTGTAATTATTTTTCACTTAAAGCACCAAACACCGAGTGTTAAAACAATATAAGAATTATATCTTCCGAATGAATTGGATAAAAAGTATATGATAGCAAACTAATAAGAAAATGTAGATGAAGAAATCGGGTGTATCTGGACGACTATGCAATACTTTTGCCTACAGGTCGGAGCTGTGATTGTGCTTACCAGCAATTTTTCGTCCATTTCGTATTTCATCAAATTGGTTTTTATTTCTAAGAGCTATGCAAACTGATGATTACATGAACGCTTTTCAATATTCCTTGAGTAAAAAAGTCAACAGTTTTATACGCTGTCATAGTTGTTGTATTCCTAATACACAAAAGATAAATCAAAACAAATCCCTGTCATTTCCATTTTGCATAATCACTGTAGAAGTAGAGTACACACTCCTTAAACAATGACACTAATCAAAGTCACTGTCATCGTCGTTCTCGTCTTCCTCTCGCTATTCAGATGCTGAGACATCATTGTCCAGTACTGAGGCATAAGCATTCATGGTATCACCAATATCAGCGTACTGAGGTGATTGTGGAACTTCGCTCGAGTTTTTACGAAATCCTCCCTCGTTACCGATGAATTCGTAGTCGACCTGGACAAGACTTCTCACCCTCCTTCCTTCTCTTTCATAACCCTGCTTCATCATCGCTTCCGTAGCCCCTTCGTTGAGCCTTGGGAGAGTGTGCGCGGTTTTAACGTGACTCGAGTTCCTGGGTCGATCGTAGTTACTCATTGGACTAGGTTCGCTTTGGTCGCACTCGTCGTAGTCATTGTCGTCCTCTTTTATTTGGTTGACTTGCTTGCTCATGATCTCGTAGTCACTGATGGTGCTGTACGTCGGTATACCCATGGACTGGCATTTTCCGCGCTGAGGTTTGGGTGGGCCAGGGCGAGACGACATGGCGCGGTTTAGTGAGGTGGATTTGTTGTTTTTCATGTTCACGGGTAAAGAAGAGTTGAAGGAACTAGGGACGTTACTTAGGTAGGTATCAATGGGCTCATCTTCGGTAGCATTTGGAGACCTGCTACCAACGTCTTCAATGTCAGCGTAATCGGAGCCAATGGTATAGTCAACTTCATTACTTTCACTGACAGATGACGATTTTTCCTTATTTCGAGCCTTTTTCTTTTTGTCAGGTTTTGCGTAGAGTGGGACTCTGCCTGGTGACTTGGTAATGTCAGAGGCAGAGGAAACCTTATTCTCAATTGTCATTTTTGTATAGTTGCTGTTGACGTTAGGATCTTTGATTCCTGGTTTGCGGAAAGATGAAGCGTGTCGTGACATCGGAGGTGTCCATGGAGCATCCTTCTTCATCCTCTGTGAGGTCCATCGTCGGTCACCATGACTGCTTCGGTTGGAACTGACGGACAACGTCGATAAGGTCTTTGCCATTTGTCTTGATCGAGCTGTCGGATCTGATATCGTTTCGTACTCGATACTGTCTAGGAGTGGCATGGAGTTGCAGAGACGCTTTGAGTCGTTTTGGAGCCGATTTTCAGTGGTGGCTTCAGGTTCAGCGTAGATCTGCTCATCTGTGGAATCGGGTTGTAGGTTAAGCATTCCACAAGAAGACGAAAAAGAGCTTTTGAAGTGCTTTTCATCAGCGTCCTCGATGTCTACACCAACGCTTCGATGTCGCTTTGATTTTTTATCCTTGAAAGAAAGGGCATATAATTGTGAGCTGCCATCGTGCTTGGTGTGAGGAATCTTTTGGAGCTCAATTGCGTCATAAGTATGGGTCTCTTTTCCTCGTTTCTTCCTTCTGAAGAGGATGACGATGATAATGACAAGTGCTACTATGATGATGACGAATAGTATTACCACAGCTAAAGCTACTCCCATGCCACCTCTTGTGTTGCGTGGAATAGGTTTTGTAACTCCGATGATACTATTTTGAGTAGTTGTTCCTTCGGTTGTCCGATTTGACTGACTTTCTGCTGGAGGTCTTCGAGACGGAGGTGTTGTGACTTCAACAATTCGCAGAGATGCATAACTTGATACCATAACGTCTTCTGAGACGTGGACTGTACACTCGAATAGCATGTATTGGTCACCATCATGTACGTTTACAATCGACATAACATCATTGTTTTCGATGAGACGTTCTTGACCAACAAGAGGAACACTTCTATTAACAGTTACATCCCAAGATGTCTCAGGAGAATAATTCTGATTACCAGATGTACAAACGAACGTTGCTCTGGAACCAAGAGCTACTTCACTAATGAAAGGATCCACTCTCACTAGTCCGGGTGTATCGCCACCAATACATGGTGCATTTATGGTTAAAGAAGTATCACTGTCCAGCATGAATCTGCATATTATACCTGGAGTGTCTCGAGAATCAATACGACTGATGATGCGACCTGGGAAGCTTAGGTCAACATCGATTGTTTCACCGCTGCTACTGTCAAAGTATGCCTTACCTGGTTGACTATGGCTCCATGAACAAGCTACTTCAAATTCTTGGTTCAGATCTGATCCTGGAGATGGTAGAAGGTTTAAATGGCAACTAACAGAATCTGGTATTGACGAAACGGTAATCGTTGCCGAGGCAAGGGGTGTAAATTTTCTGCCAGAGCCAGACTCATAGCCACATTCATAAAGTCCAGCCTCCGTTGATAAGTTTATGGCCTTGATAACAAGCTTGTATATTTGTTGAGACTGGTCAATGACTACTTCGTAGTTTTCAGGATCTACACCGTACCCTGTAGAGGGGTATATGTAGTCATTAGTACTGATATATCGGCGACGCCCAGGTCCGAGTAAATAGGTCCAAAATATTGTGTTATCATTTTCATTGTTCACATCGCAAATTAACGACACTCTATCTCCTTCCACCACCGTCTTATTTTGAGGTCCAACTTCCAGAGTGATAGCACACGACACTGCTGGAAATAAAAGATATATCCCAAGCATTGAGGTAAATGCATAGAGCAAGACAGATTTGATACCAGCCATGTCCAATATGAAGTGTACAGGTGTAACAAAATATGTTTAATTATCAAACATGTTGCAGGTCCATACGGAGAAAGTCAAGTAATGTTGTCACTCAGTGCATAAATCCAATTAATCTGTAAAAGAGCTTCATGGTTTTTATCATATATACTGCAAGCAACTATTAGACGGTGTTATGACCATGGAGCATGTCCCGCGAGTCATATGAGTTCTCCACAGCAAACAATGATATATAATATAAACATCGAATGAATAAATCAGTGAGATCACGGAAACTATTGGAAACCAGTCCTATAACAATGGCGAATCGATGCACAGTGGTAAGGAAATAAATGGAGGTCGACCGCTGCTGCCTCTGTGACTCAATCTGGTACCGGTATCAACTAACAAGACTATAATGACAAACTCCTCTATCAATGTACCAAAATGGAACGATGAGTGTAACTTTCACCTATAGTGACATTTGTAATGAAATAATCGATCGAAAGGATGATAAGATATTTTGATTCATTTGTATCGCTGAAACCGCATAATTATACCGATATCAGGAGCATCACGTATCCATTTTGAACGGGGGGAGGTAATTTCAGACCTAAATTGGTTACCAGATCTAAATTCAGACCTAAACGAATCAGCTAAAATAAGCTGAAAGAAAAGGATAGAAACGATGGAAGAAGGAAGAAAAAGAAAGGAAGCCTTTTAAAATTCAAATTTACAGACACGCTTAGGTTTTAAGGATAGTGTCATATAATAAAGCCCAACAAACCCTCCCTTGCAGCGTCGCCCCTGATCGATAAGAATCTAATATATCCGAATTGATTTTTATTGAATCGTATTGGTGAAATCAAGCGAATAACTGGCCAAACACACTGGATCCACACGATAAGCTTATAATACATAAACACTCAAACAGGAAAGGGAAGACGGGACGAAAGATATAACTTAGTAGGTAGAAATAGGGGAGATGGGTATGTATATATATATAGGATATTGTTATTAGTTCTTGGAGGAGTATTTTAGCACTAATTTGCACGTTTTATGAGCATATTGATTAGATTAAAGATTAAAGATTCAAGATTCATTCATTTTTCGTTTATACCAATTCATAAATCATATAAAGTATTTACATTGTAGAAGAAACTCATCATTTAAACATAACGCATATGACCTTTGTTTAACATATTGTTTTCTAAAATAAATGTTATAACAGAGAGAGGTGTACACACGTTTCAATTGTTTGATAATAATAAATGAAAAGGAAACGAAAGGGAACTAGCAGAGAAGAGGAGCTTGTAAAAAGCATGTTCCCAATTTAAAATCATTGTAATTATATATTACATTATATTATTACTAACTAAATTAACAAACACACAAAGGCTCACCTAAATGAAGAAGCAGATGGGAGGGACGGTTTGATAGAGGAAAAGAGATGGCCTCAGAAAAGGGAGTAAGAGAGGGGAAATAAATTCTTCACAAAAAACCCCAACAAAACTAAACAAAAAACCAGACAAATAAAGCAAACAAAGAGGGAGATCAGAATCAAACTTCCGCGTGTGGCTTGTATCCGGGATATTTTTGGAGGGTTGGCATTTCCTTGTATGTTAGTAATAGTAAGAGATGTTGTTTTAAATTTTCTTTTAAACGTATGATTATTAGGAGTTTCAATAATATTTCGGGGAAGGGAATTCCAAAGTTTAGGTCCAGTTGTTGTGAAAGTATTATTGGCAAAGAGGGTTCTTGTTCGCGGTAGGTGATAGTGGCTAGCCTGTCTGGTAGGGTAAGATTGATGATTATTATTGGATGTAAACATATAGTAAAAAACATGTGGAAGTTCGTACGGCTTTACCTTGTGCATAAACAAGCCTAACTGTAGGTGGTGTAATTCTGTCATTTTATGGATTTCGTGTTGATCGAAGAGAGTATTCGTGTGAGAGCGATAACTAGTATGACATATGACTCATATGACTCTTAAGCCCCGTTCCCACTTGGACGAATTTGGTTACGAATCCGGCCGAATTTACGTCGTAAGTTATTCGTGTCGATTCGTAAGGGCATTCGTATCTATTCGTATCAATTCGTAAAGATAGCTTTTTCTTTATGTCTATCCTTCTGTGTAGACAGAAGGAGTTGTGCTGCTCCCAGAAGATAACATTCTTCCTCAAGGAGTAGAGCAGCTTGTGTGTCAGCATCAATATCCATTGTAGTGCAATGAGTGGATAACACACCCCTAACCTCTTATATATATAGGGCCAGGCAAAGCTTGACAATTTGACCCATGTGACCATCTCTGACCAAAAACGGGTGTCGAATGTCGCCAAAGAATCGCAAAGCTTTCTTAAATCTGTCGCAAGTGTCGTAAATAATTCGTAACAGTGTCGTAAACAATCGTATAACATCCTAAACTATTCGTGTATGTTCGTTCAAGTTCGTAAATTTTTCTTAAAGGTTCGTATATATTCGTAACATTTGTTTACGAATCTTCGTAATCACGACGTAACTTTGTCTTGTTTGTCGTAAATTTGTCTTGTATGTCGTAAACTATTCGTAACTTAGACAACGATTAACACGATCAATGCGAATATATGGATCGCGAGGTTCGTATTCAGATTCGTCTGAATTCGGCCAAGTGGGAACTAGGCTTTAGTGCTCTTTTTTTTGAGGGAGTAAAAGTATACGCTATAAATGTGCCTTTGCATAATTGCCCCAAGCTACGATCCCATAAGTAATGTGTGGAAGTACCAGACTGGAGTATAAGGTGTGTGTGTATGAAATGTGTTACTAAGTTTATTGATTATGCCAATATTTCTGTGCATTTAATTATTAATTACTTTAATTAATATGCATTTAAATATAAAAAGAATCATCAGGAGACTTGCGTATTTAATGAAAACTTAAGCTGTCATTTACTAGTACTTGAATCGGAATAAAATGACATCTTCCCCTTTGATTTACATGCAGCTATATTTACAACATACAATCACCAAGATCGAATTTCATACCATGGTGCGATAGAATAAACCCTAAGACAATATAAATATAGCTATATGATGTACGTAATTATCTATTTTCAATATTGATAATCAGGTAAAGAAAAATAAAATAAATAGTAAATTATTATCACTACTTTATATCCACTTGCATTAATATAATCGCGATAACAGTATTGGCTACTATGGAAAATTGATTGCACGCAATTATAGTTGTAAATAAAAACAATTGGTTGCCAGATGAAAACTGATAATAAACAACAATGAAACTGAAAATTCCTGGGTTGGAACTGCCATACATGCAGTAATTTCATTCATGAAATGAAAAAAAAAGATAGAAGGGACAGAAAGGTGTGGTGATATATTGCAAAGAAAAAAGTAAAATTAAAAAAATAAAGAGGCCTGGAGCCTGGTAAAGGGAGAAAGTGAGCCCATGGATTGGTTAGAACGAATTATACCAAGAGAGAGAGAGAGAGAGAGAGAGAGAGAAAGAGAGAAAGAGAGATAAGGAGATTATGAGCTTAATGGAGAAAATAATATGTTAGATAGAGAAGAAATTTCATCAAAGAATTTCTCTGCCTTCGAAATAAACGACACAAACGAAGAAGAAAAAATATTTCTCTTTATGCAATGTAGAAAGAGTTACATCCTAGGTGGGCTTGATCGAAGCCGGGCCCACGAATGCGTCCTAGAGATTGAACTGTCTTGATCTCGGGGACCACTGGCGGATTTAAACCAGGTGTGGCATTTTTTTGCTTGTCAGAGAATTTTCGAGATTGCCCCCGTATTTTTTGACACAAAATCCTGGATCCACCCTTCTCGTGGACCTTTCGTTTAAATAATATGCATTCTGTCTTGGATAAATCTGATCTTGTGAATCTTTAGCTATTAGAGATGTTTGATAACCAAAGTGGCAACAAATTAGCTGATGAATCTGATTTTGAATTCTTGTTCACCCTATCTCCTAGATACCTCATCAAAATTAGAAGGATGTGATCCGAAAAAGAAAACAAGATATCTGAACCTGACATAACATGACTCTGCGATATATATAAATATTGTTTCCCCTCATAAATCATGTGAATTACTGGCTCATTTTGCTGGCTCACCCTTATGCCTTCAAACATATTCCCTAGAAATTACTCTTCTTTTATTGTCAGCAACGATAATGATTTCAAAAACGATCATCAAAATCATTTTTATTGCAAAATTAACGTCCTGCTTTATTATTTATTATTATCCTCGCTGTCCTTACTATTAAGCTTAACATCACTATCATTCCTACGAGCAAAATTACAATCTACTACTACATTTATGTCAGTACATTATTACACACACACACACACACACACGCACGCACATACCTAATCCAAGTCAATATCCTGACAGGAAAGCTGGCTATTATACTCATAGGCTTTTATGAATTTAAGGACATGACGTTGAATTTCCTGATTGTCCTTCCGATCATTTACCATGCCCTTATTACAATATTGTTTTGTCAGAGCGGCCTCAGATGTTGATTATTTACCAGAAGATAATAGCAACCAGACCGCCAGACCATTGAACTTTGTTGCCTAGGTTTATACAATTTATTTTAAAAAGTCATGTCATCACAACAAAAAACGTTGCTATCCTGACTACGAACAACCAAGAAAAATTAATTTATCCCAATCAGATCACGACAACAATGTGCCATCTGAGGAAAAAAATATTGAGTCATAGGTCAATAGCCCCACTTTCTCCATCCAAAGAATAATAAACATCATTCTTCAATATTCAAGTAATGTTAATTTGCATAAACCTTTTTGTTACGATGATACTGCCATTCTTGAAACTAAGTCTGATGTCGTAAATGTTTCTGATGCTTATCTTGAAAGTTATAATTACCATGTTAAAACTCAACATCAGCAGGCAGGAAAACATGGTGGTTATCACGGGATGTCATCCTAATGAAGAAGGAAATTTATGATTCTACAGAGTTACTCCTTGATACTTGTTCTGATTCAGTCATTTGGTTCAATATTAAGAATGATATACTTGGTTTTGAAATAATTTTAGCCGTATGAAGGGTCAATTCACTCAAGTAATGATGCCTTTGATAACTTGATACAAGATGATAGACATTAAGAGTAGATATGATTTGCCAGTCTGTTTAATTGGTGACTTCAATGCAAGAACTGGTCTACTCGATGATTTTGTAGATACTTTTGATAATAATAATAATAATAATTATTATAACTCTAACTGCGACTTAGGGCGAAATCTTTTGTCTCATTCTGTTGTTACGTTTCGCCCTAACCCACACTCGTCTATTGTGACGAAATAAACCGATTGTTAGGTTTCGCCTTAAGTCGCAGTTAGGTAAATACTACTACTACTACTACTACTACTACTACTACTAGTTATTATTATAATTATTATTATTTATCCGACCATTCATAAAAAAAGCACAGGTACAATACAACATGGCAAGACAAGTACATAATAAGAATACAGAAGATCACGTTAAGGCACATGTAAAAGGATTGGCAACAACAAGTGGGTCAGGGTGCACAAAAGTGAAATACAACACTGTTGCCCGGAGACATGCGCCCCCACACTTGCTGCTCCCAGTACATAATAAAATTTCTATACATAGAATATTGCAGATAATGAAACATATTTTCTCAGTAAGAACCAAATGAATTTAGATTAAATATCAAAGAGTTGATTCTAAAAATGCTATGAAGAACACACTATAATCATTAGGAATATTACATGCGAGTGGTATGAGATAAACTTGGCTGTTCAAGAATAGAATATTACAAACTGATGTTTGAGTATAATAGAAGTATAACTGGGAAATATCATTCTAATCCAGAAAAAAAAATGTATATACATGTACATGTATTTATATATGGGCATGCAAAGTTATCTTAAATATCGCATAAATAACGAACAGAAATTTAGGCAAAATTGGCTATTGTTATGGCGAATATGAACATAGATGACATAGTCTAACAATATTGCAAAATGAAATGTTCATATATTACATTGTAAGTTACTATTGCAAAATAAATCTGGCAGGTATGGAACAAAAATGGGAGACAACTCAGTATAGCCTAGCTATGCTAGGGCATAACCAAATAAGAATTATTAAATCTAATAGAAAAGTCCATGATAACTAATTTAAATATGTATGCATACGTAAAAATAACTCTCAGTGAACAAGCTGTCATTGAGCAAGAAAGAGAAAGAAGGAGAGAGAGAGAGAGACAGACAGAAAGAAATCAAGCTAAGAAAGAAAAAGAAAGAGAAGAGGAGAGAGAAAAAGAGAAGGACTGGGAAATGATCACTATATAAATTATATACCAACAAGTACTGAATACATAATGAAATAAAACCTTACAGAAAACAGTTTAGAAGCCACATACAATATACTTAACATGTATGCTATTACATGTGCATGTAAGGCAGTCAACATTCAGCAGAGAAATACAAGGTAGGAGCAGACTGAAAGAACAGAAGAGAGAGGGAGGAAAAGAGAGAGAGAGAGAGAAAGAAAGAGAGAGAGGGCTGGCTCTGCTAAGACATAATTCCAACATCATAACGACTAAGACGGAATAAAGTCATATCATACGCATGTAGTGTAATCAAGTAAGAGTAATAGGGCAGAAAAATAGGAGACAAAAATAATAAATAAATAAAATAAATAAAATTGTACACTTCAGAGATTTTAGGAATGTAGAAGGAGAGAGAACTGCAATGTCCTTGATGTCATTGGACAATGTGTCCCACATTCGAGGTAGTCTACTGGAGGGGGGGGGGAATATAGGGTTTGAGTTCTAGAGGAAAGATGTCGAAAAGAGAGAACCTCCAGACGACGTGGATTGATGAGCAAGTTCTCTCGAAGTGTTTGGCAGTCGCACAGGCCTGAAAGGCTCTTATAAGCAAATGAACATAACAAGTAATCCCTACGAGATGAGAGTGAAGACCAGTGAAGTACCAGAAGTCTTTCATCTTACAACATCTCACCACGCCTCTGCTTCAGGGCCAAGCGAGTCGCTGTACGCTGAATTTTCTCAATTTGTTTAATTTGGGTTTGGGTGGTCGGATGCCAGGCCGGAATACCATATTCAAGGATTGGCAAGATAAGGGCTTTATACAACGAGAATATGACATTAGTGGAAGCACCGCGATCAACTACTCGGATGAATCCGAGTAGGCGGTTGGCCCTAGAAACAATCGAATCGATGTGTGAGTTCCAAGATAAGTTTTAGCTAATTGTTATTCCTAAGTATTGAAATGAGGGTACAGAAGATATGCATGTGTCTCCTAAAAGGTATTGAGGAGTCTGGGTCCACTTCTTTCTGGTTACATGCATGACTTTGGTCTTATTCGGATTAAAAGACATACCATTACTAACAGTCCACTGTATTGAGGTGTCCAAGTCTTTTTGAAATAAGACTTGGTCAACATTAGAAGAGATTTCACGGAATAACAAGAGATCATCTGCAAAGAGAACAGCTTCAGAAGAAGGAGAAATGGAAATGTCATTAATAAAAAGGTTAAAGAGTTTGGGACCCAGCACACTCCCTTGTGGAATTCCTGAAGAATCATGGATCCAAGAAGAAATGGAACCCTGAAAAAGAACAGAGTGATAACGGTTGGAAAGAAAAGAGCGAATCCATCTCCACAGGTTGCCCTGAATATTGAAATGAGAGGATAATTTGGCACGAAGGGCATTGTGAGGCATTCTGTCGAATGCTTTGGACATATCCAAAAACACTGCATCAATCCGAGGTTGTCCTCGCTTATCTAAAACAGTTGCCAACCTATGGAGCACATTAACAAGCTGGGTTACGCAGCTTCTCCTTGTGGTAAATCCATGCTGGTATCTGTTATTGCCTTCACAATAACTTTCTCAAGTACTCTACACAACGGTAATTGGCAATAGAGGATGTTTCACCAGTCTTGAACACGGGGGTGATATGGGCCCGTTTCCAACTTCCACTGTAAAGAGATGCATTAAATAAGATGGAGATAGGATGTGAAATTTCAAGAGCAATGTGACTAATAACACTGGGTAATAAGCCATCTGGACCTGGAGGTTTGTTTTTGGATAGGCCAAGAAGAGCAGAATAGATGTCAAATGCAGAGACAGACAGATGAGAAAGAGGAGGGATAGGCAAAGAGCAGGAAGAAGGAGAATCAGGCAGAGGTAAGGAAGGACCAAAGACAGATGAGAAAAAAGAGCTGAATGCATTTGCAATATCACTAGGTTTACATACACTTACATTATTGAACTTAAACTTAAGAGGTGGTGCAGCATGCTTACGATTACGAACAAATGACCAAAATTTACGCCTATTATCCTTACAAGCAAATGCATATTGCCTTGTTTTTGTCATAAGGTACTGGAATTTCCATCCAAGAGGACTTGACCAAGGCTAATCACCAGATCCTCATGAAGCTAGCGAACCACCCCAAAGTCGAGGCTGCTTGGTCGTTCGATGGGAGAGTTATGGCTGCCTTGAAGACCACGGAGGAGGGGATTTCCATGAAAAGGGCATTCTCTACCCTTCGACAAGTATCATTGCTATAGGATTGGGATCATGGTAATTACCCATCTGGCAATCTATCAATCCCAGAGGCTTGCATTTGACTTTAGGGTCACTGAACCAGTTAGTTTGCTTGTATTCCTTAATATTTCTTTATTTTTCTAGTTCTTTTTGTGTAATCATGTATGATTACACTGCTTTCTGTATATATCCATTGTTCTTTAATTTTGTTGTTAGTATTGTGTGTGTGTTGATGTGTGTTTTTGTGTGTGTTTGGGTAACGGCTCCTCGTCAATTTTATTTGCTCACCTGTTTGTCAATTATTTATGTCCTTTTCTCAAATAGGAACTTTGTCATATTATTGTACTATGTAAACCCACTTTTTTCTAATGGATGACTTTCAAGATATTAATGATTTTATGGTTAGTGACTGTAAGTACTTGAACTGTAGTGATTTTCAATATAATAACATAAATAAACTTTCTATCCTGCATGTTAATTCAAGAAGTCTTGTAAAGAATTATGAAGATCTTGTAGTATTTTTGTCATGCATAAAACACAGTTTTACTGTGATCGGGATCTCAGAAACTTGGTTCAAGCCATCAACAGTTATGTGTCTGTTTGACATTCCTGGTTGCTCACTTTTACAAGTATGTAGATCCAATAAACGAGGTGGTGGAGTTTTACTTTATATTAGAGATGGCATTGATCACAAGTTGCGCAATGATTTATCGGGCGAGTTTGCTAGTTTCGAATCTATATTTGTTGAAATTGCTATTGATAATGTGAAATCTATTGTTGGTTGTGTATACAGAGCACCTGACAATGATATCCCTTCTTTCATTCAATCGTTTGACCAACACATGCAAATTATTAACCGGGAAAGGAAAGATGTGTACCTTATGGGTGACTTTAATATAAATCTAATAAATTACGATTCTAATGACAGAGTAAAGGATTTTGTTGATTTGTTAACATCTTTTGGTTTATTTGCTTTGATTACTAAACCGACTCGTATTACTTCTTCTTCTTCAACATTAATAGATAACATTTTTACAAACTGTGTTCAAGATGATTTTGAATGTGGAATTTTTTGTTCTGATTTATCTGATCATATGCCAATTTTTAGTATTAATAAAGGGAAGTCACTCATAAATACCAAGAAAAATGATAAAGTTTTTAGGGGTGTGATTACAGATGAAAGAGTTCAAAATTTTAAGCAAAATCTTCTTGTTACTGATTGGTCTTTTCTTTATAGTCTTAATAATGTAGATGAAAGTTATAATTATTTCTTAAGTGCTTTTTTAAACTTGTATGAATTTCATTTTCCTCTTGTTCAGTTGAGCATGAAAAAGAAGTGCAGAAAACCCTGGATCACCCAGGGTCTTCTGAAATCTATAAATTATAAAAATAAGCTTTATTATATTTATATCAAACATAAAAATGAGGCAAATAGAAAAAAGTGTATAGACTATAAAAATGTCTTGACTAATTTAGTCCGTACTAATAAGAAAAGCTATTATGATGATATTTTTAAAAATACACAGAGGGATATTCGGAAGATTTGGTCCCATATAAATGAATTACTTGGCAAGGGGAAAAAATATTTTATACCGAAGGAAATGTACCATGGTGATATACATTTGAAATCAGATTTAGATAAAGCAGAGTATTTTAATAACTATTTTATTAATCTGCCTGCAAGAATAAGGACAGAAATTTCGCCTGTGCAGACATCATTTGTAAGTTATTTGTCAAACCAGGATAACATGTCCTCTTTATTTTTTAGACCAACATCTGTGCATGAGATTGTTAAGTTTGCTTCAGCCTTAAAACCATCAAAGTCATCTGGCTCAGATGATATTTCTCCTAGGATTGTAAAAGATGGTATTCATGTTATTGCTGATCCGCTATGTAATATATTCAATAAGTCAATGTCTGAAGGGTTGGTTCCCAACAAGTTAAAAATAGCTAAAATAGTTCCAGTTTATAAAAAGAATGACCGTAAATGCATTGAAAATTATAGACCAATTGCTTTGTTGCCAATATTTTCAAAGATTTTGGAGAAAATAGTTTATAAAAGATTGAATGACTTTTTAGTGCTTCATAATATTTTGATCCCCCAGCAATTTGGCTTCCGGAAAAATTGCTCCACTAGTATGGGTGTTTTAAATTTAGTAAATGCAATTACTAGTGCAATTGATGGTGGTAAGTACTGCCTTGGATTATTTTTAGACTTGTCAAAAGCATTTGACACCATTGATCATAATATACTTTTAAGTAAACTTGAACACTATGGTGTTCGAGGTATAGCTTTAAATTGGTTTAAAAGTTACTTGGAAAAAAGATTACAATTTGTTGTTGTTAATGGTGCCAAATCAGAAGCCAGTAACACGAACTATGGGGTACCACAGGGCTCTGTTCTTGGTCCATTATTATTTTTGGTTTATATTAATGATGTTATTAATTCGTCTCATTTATTTACATATTCTCTTTGCCGATGATACATGCTTGCTATATTCTCACAAGAATATTCACACTTTAATGCAGTCAGTTAATAATGAAATTGGTAAACTTTTTGAATGGTTCTGTTGTAACAAACTGTTATTAAATACTGGTAAAACAAAATATGTTTTATTTAGGTCCAGGGGGAGGAAAATCTATGAAAATGTTAAGCCCTTAGTTGTTGGTGATCATCTGATCAACCGCAGTCAACATGTACAATTCCTTGGTGTTACAGTTGATGAATTTTTATCCTGGAAAGAACATCTTGGTAATGTATGTACTAAAGTGTCTCGCAGTGTTGGAGTGATATCTAAACTTCGCTTTTTCCTTCCCCAGTATACCCTAGTTACTTTATACAATGCGATTGTTATGCCTCATTTGTTGTACTGCAATGTTGCTTGGGGACACACATTTAGGACCCATATACATAAATTGCTTGTTCTTCAAAAGAAAGTTATTAGGTACATAACAAATTCAAACTCTAGATCACCTAGTACTCCTTTGTTTTTGCAGCTACATATTTTGCCTTTTGATGAATTGGTTTCTCTTCAGTGTTTAATACTTATGTTTAAATGTCGATCTCTCGGGAATACTTTCTTGTCTGATTTATTTGTGGAAAATTCTTTCATCCATCATTATAATACTCGTCAGAGAAAGCTTATCCATCAGCCATATGTAAGAACACATACTACTTTAAATTCATTTAGGATAGTCTGTGTCAAAGAGTGGAATAAGGTACCGCCTAATATAATCAATAGCACTACACTGTCTCAGTTTAAAATTTTGTGTAAAAAACACCTTTTTGACAGAGTGCAATCAGGTACATGAATATACAATATCAAAAGAGGTAGCCATATGTGACTGAAGTGTGTGTGTGTGTGTGATTTGTTTAGCATTATGTCCGAGGACATTTTCGGACAGAGAACAAAAAAAAAATCATGACAACAATGGTCCTCGGAAGCCGGACAATAGTCCTCGAACGTCGAACAATGAATTTATGCCTTATTCCGTCGACTGTCCGAGGACGAGTAACAATAGAGGAACAATAGTTGTCCTCGGAAGTAAAGCCATGTAAACGTGTGTGTGTGTGTGTGTGTGTGTGTGTGTTGTGTGTGTGTGTTGTGTTTGGGATGGGGAGGGTTGTGTTTGTTTGCATTTATTACGTTTTTAGAACATTTGTACAATAGCTATTATATACTCCTTGTAAATACATGTATGTTACACCTTGCCATATACTACTACATTGTATTCTAATTAATTGTACTAAGGGGCCCCGACCACAAGCTGTGCTTCACTGGGGTCCCAAACCTATCATTCTGATTTCTGCAGTTATTCCTTGTATTTGTTGTTTGATTTGGTTTGAATAAACTATTACTATTACTATATGATTGTATATATACCCTGTACAATGTTGAAGAACTTGTATCCTGGGATTGATTGTTACCTTTTTATTATAACTTTTAAAATAAAAGGATTAAAAAAAACAAAAAAACCCCCCAAACTTCTGAATTTCTATGTAACTATTAAAACATCAAGCCAGGCTCACACGAGGCGTTATTTGCTGACATTAGTACCGCGTCAGTGACTTGTATACGGTCTTTTGCGCGTCATGAAAGAGTGATATCGTTTAAAAGGTGGCTGCAAAATGAACAGTTCACACAATACTTTGAATCACTATAGTGTACTGGTTAATTGCCTTCGGAGGCTCAATTAGCGCAGGTACTGACGCAATCGAAATGACCTCTCGTGTGAGCCAGGCTTTAGAAAGCGTACTGTTGGTGGGATGAAAATGTATCTCCACTCGTGTGAATAGAATTTTCGGGACGTAGCACCACTGCGGGACGTATTTTTTCCATACATGTATGAATAAATAAACAGTTTTATCGATCTATAGTCCTTATGGTTTAGTTTTAAGTATCTATCAAAAGTAGGTAACATTAATGATTATTTGTCGAGCTTGAAATTCAACAGTTCATCCATCTTATCGTGAGCTGCAATTGCCATCACCTTTTGAGTTCTTTCTTCAACTATGGGAAATTCTTTTTCAGGCATTCGCTGAATTCCACTTTCGCTTTCATGACTGAAAGGACATCGATTATTTACTGCCATCATTACTTTCATCTCCACTTGAGGCGCACAGGACGAATCACATCATAGAAGGATAAAACCCAAGCTTTCAGAGGAGACTGACAAGGAAGTAGCTGTCAAACTACTGCATTCATCGATTCTGTGCTTTCAGACTGTCAATACGCATCTAATCAGACTCGCAATTTGGTTCTGTATCTTCTGTTTTCTGAAATTGGACCTAAAATACGACGGACAAAAAATAGGCATGGACATGAGGAACCAAATGTATTGTGATATAATGGATTTGCTTTGAAAACAATGAAGAAGAGAATAATACCTAAACCGAGAGGCAATAAAGGACGCAAATGTGATCGTAGTTAAGGAATCAATGACAAAAATGGCAGCTAACAGAGCTAAAGAGTATTCTGCGATTTGCTTAATAATGTGGATATTGTGTCTTTTAGCATCCATGTCATGCGCTACAACCCTTGAAGATGGACCTCAAAATCAAACACCCAACAATGTCGCATCCTCACCTTCACAAGGCCCATCTATTCAGAACATTACGTGTGGAACAATCAATATAAGCGGAGGTAGAACTGTCACAGAAGCTGTCACAGAACCCGGTCCATGTGATAAAATTCTTGAAAATGGTCCTAAAGACAAGACACGAATTGAAGGGGAAAGAGTGTCCTTGATTTGTGATTTAAAAAATGATAATCAAGCTGTATATTGGAAATACTTAAGTGGGCCTGGTAATCCACGATACATCAGCGTAAACAACTATATTTACCCTTGCACGGGATGCGAAAAACGTGAAAAAAACTACAGAGTTTCCATTAATGAATCTTTACAAACATACAAACTGGTAATAAAATCAGCCATGTTTCCGACAGATTCTGGTATCTATGAATGTGGGTATGCCACTGGTCGTATTGCTACACCGCTTGCTTCGGCAAAGATTACAGTGTTGCAAAAGAATGATTTTTCTCTCAAATGCCGAATGAATCTTCTACCTTTATTTGGATTTGAGGGAAATGATACTTTTGAAATAATTTGTTCATGGACCCATGGTCAAGCAGGTGAAGCACTTTTTGACAGCGTCAGTGGGGAAGTGGTTGGGGTTGACTTGACTTTCCCAGACCGTATCATCAGTCGGATTAAATCTCACAAAGTTCCAAACATTACGTGCCACTTTATGTCCAACAGCAGTACCCCTAAAACAATGGATGCGCCATGTATAGGGGACAATAGCGCAGGAATAATCAGAGTAGATCCATTCATCAATGAAGTTAATGTTGATTCTAACGCCTCATTTACTTGTTCGTCCTTCAACCAGAGCTCTTTGTCTACTGTCTCATGGAAGAGTCACTATATTGGTGGGAATGCATCTCCTCTCGATACTTCAGAACATTTGATCCAAAGTCAAGATGTTATATCGATCGTTAACGTCAGTGAGTCTGACCAGACAATACTTGTTGAGTGTTCACTCCCGGTGTCAGAAGATATGAATATATCAAGTTATGGAGCTCTACGCATTGTCGAGATGGCTACTCCTCTCTATGAGAACCCAACACACAGGACCACCGACGAAATTAGTCAAAGCACCAACGAAATTAGTCAAAGTAGTACGCCTACCACTGTAACTGAAACGTTTCAAATGGCAACAACTCTTAGCGTTGGTACTTCACAACCATCTAGTGCTGTGAGCTGTCAGCTATATCGTCTGCCTTCTTTACGATTGTCAAATAACCGTGTTTTCGAAGTAGTGTGTTCCTGGACTCATAGCCAAGTATATCAGGCTCAGATTAAGAGAATCAGTGGTGAAGCAATCGATAGTTACCAGTCTTTCCATGATCATATCATCAGTCGGGTCAATTCAAGTGTTGCTCGAAATATTGCTTGTCGATTATTATTTGACACCAATGCTTCCAGGCCTGTAACTACGTCATGCATAAAAAAGAATTATATCCAAAAAATAATAAGGGTGGATCCTTTTATTGATGAAGTGGACGTTGGTTCTAGTGCGACATTCAAGTGTACCTTAAATATTCTGGGTAGTCTATCGGAGCTTTCCTGGAAAGTACACTCTAATGGAAATGTATCTCTCGTTAATGTTGATCAGAGTGAAGAACATCCAAATGTTAATTTAATTGTACATGAGCGTAACGATGGACATCCTATGCTTGTAGAGTGTCATTTCCAGAAGTCTGAGAATGAAAATATGTCAAGTTACGGACTTCTGCGCGTCGTCGAGGTGACAACTGTAGACCTCACAACCCCATCTGGTGAGGGCCAGCCTAGTGAAACAACGGACAACCGATCAGATCGTATAATCGAGTTTACAACGGATCAAAACAGTATTACTACAATACAACCGGCACCCTCCAAAAAAGGAATTGTAATGACTGTTGTATCCTCGGTTATAGTTGCTCTCATCATACTATTGCTTTCAATTTTCATTGTGTATCTTTTAAGGAAACAAAAGAGAATATCTTCACGTCGTCATCTGCCCGAAGATGGCAAATCCGACGTGATTGAACTTTCGAAAATTCCCCATATCTTGCACGAAGAGAGTGCGGAGTGGTATGCTTTATCATTTAAAGACAAGCGCGTACAACAACAGCAAAGTAATGATCTTGAAGTCAAACATCACGATGAAGATAATCTGAACAGTCTCTTTCCTTCTTCTTCCCTCGGGCTACTGACCTTGCCTCCGTCAGAGTCGACCGATGAGCACATGTACTCTGAACCTGGTGTTACTCGTGCGTCAGAAGAGCCACTACGTGAGACCATATCAAGACACCAGTGCACATTCACGCCTCTTCTAGAGAGTGATGAGCATGATGAGTAGAGGAGTGGAACCAATGTCAAAAGATACTTTAATGTCATTAATTTCATTGGCCTAACAAGAACTGTATAAACGGTAAATGAATCAAAGCTATCGAAGGTACTCATGCAGCGATAGGTTTAGAGGAGCGGCGGGATGAGAACATTTTACTTCAAGGCAAGTCAGTCAGTGATAGCTTTTGTGTATCACATCTTCTTTAAAAATGATTTATTGATTTTAATTGGGATATGCAGTAAGAGCGGGGGCGTACATCTCACCACACACCCCTCGCTGAACACGCCACTTAAAAGTTAAGGAGACATAGCGAATGTATATACAAAAGAGGAAAAAAAATATCTAACATAATTATGTCTAAGAACCGACGGAGATACATACAATTGTAATAGCACTGGTTGACATTTGAAGGCGAAGCAATACAAAACTATACGAACCGCGAGAAAGCCTATTGGACGATTATAAAGTATAATGTTTTCTTTATGTGCGAAATGATATGGCGATATCTATATGACAACGAAGAAAAGATCGAGAAAAAATGACATAAACATAATAGACGTAGTTTTTAACGCACTTAAATTGGGAGAACCATGCCTTCTTCAATGTTTTTCTTCTTTATGAATATAAAGAGTGATAGTAAAGTCAATGTTCTGCTTCAGAACATTACAAAATAGATGATAAACTCGAAATAAAGAAAGAAATCTGCGTGAGAAGTTCTGTATTTATTCTTTTTTTATTTCTATTTTATGATAAGGGTACATTAGCTGCACCCACAACAATGCGGTTTATTCCGTCATAATAGCGCCACCTACATTAGCGAGACAGTTGAGCATAAAAATAAGACAGAAACTGTATATACAATATAATTGATTGATGAAGGAAATAAATGTAACTTATATAATCTTTTGACATTTTGATTTACTTCAGGATAACGTTATTCACAGTTAAATGAAGTGGTATTTCCACTTGAAAATCGTGAATTTTACGTTTCAAAGCCATCTTATCCCAAACATCCATTTGACTTCAATAACGATAATACATGAG